>SNQJ01S0092234.1:0-24484 GCA_010110895.2 Picea sitchensis
ACTAATATAATATGCCCCAATTAAGGGGTAATGAGCCAATATTAGGGCTTAACACTCCCACACTTTCTATCCCCCCTCTAGCTCTTCCTCTCTCTCCCTCCCACACTTTCTATCCCCCCCCTAGCTCTTCCTCTCTCTCTCTTCCTCCCACACTCTCCCACACACACTGTCTATACCTCCTCTATGTCTTCCTCTCTCTCCCTCCCACACTCTAACACTATCACTCTTGACCCCAATCATTTGTATACCTCTCTCTACCTCCTCTCTTTATCTACCTCTCTCTCCCTCCAACACTCTTTCACACAATTTTGAGCATAGGCCCATTTTGGGGAAATGGCACAACGTGGAGGTGAGACGGTTGGTAGAAAATCATGCGAGGTGCACATGCAAGAAGAAGGGAAAGAAAGACAACTGGAAGAAAAGCATGCAAGGTGTGCATGCAAGAAGAAGGGAAGGAAAGACAACTGGTAGAAAAGCAACAGAAGAAAGAGTGCATGCAAAGGAGAAAAGCACACAAGGCTAGCATACAAGAAGACCTAATTAGATTAGGGTTTTGGTAAGATAATGTAACGATCGATGAGCCAAGAATAAAGATAAATAGACACTGGGAGGTCTAGGGGTTCAACATTTTGTATGATTATTTATGGAATTCTTGGCATGAGATAGAGTAATGAATCTATAACACAAGTATGCTCCAGTACATTATGAGTTACTGGCATGAGATAGAGTAATGAATCTATAACACAAGTATGCTCTGATACATTTTTGTAAGTTGTTGAGCTATGGGAGGGAAAAGACACCCAAATTTGAGGGTTAGATCGTAGGATGAGGAGCCTAGTGTGATATAGTGAGCCTCGTAAAGATCGTGGAGTCCGAGTGATGGAGGTATGAACAAAGTTGTAGTGCGCGCGGAGCCATGCATGACATACCTATAATAAAAGAGCCTTAGAGCCAAATATTTGTGGACGTAGCCCAGGAGGGGGTAAACCACGGTAACTCATATGTTGTGTGGAATAATTAGTGGTTGTATATTTGTTGTTAATGGGTAAATCACATTTAAATGCTTGATGAGGTAGTTAGATCTCTTTATTTTCATGCATGCATAAGGAACATCAGGATAACTAAGATTTTTGAATGACAAAATATTGCTTAATACAATAAATAGAATCCTCAATATGCACTAACAAATCCCCATTCAATCCTGGACTGCAAGCACTTGAGTATTACAGTTACCCATTAAGACTATCTCGGGTGAGACTGCATAGTACATTCTGTGTACTGCATTTCCTTCTAGTTTACCAGGAGGGTTGATAGTTTTATAGGCTTTGTTGGAACCCTAATAGACCTGAACCTGGGTCAAACATGTTAAAGAATAGCTTAGAGAATAGCACCCAACAAATGGTTTTGTTTTTGTTGGTTGGAACAACATAGGATTGAGGGGATGAGATCTGTTGAAGATCTGGTAGAAGAATGGGTGGTCTGTTGAAGATCTATTAATAGATACATAAGATTTTTGGATGGTGGGTGAAGACAATACTAAAGTGGACTATGAGAAGGAGAATGAGCCTCTATAAGGGGATGTTGAGACTGTGGAATCCCACAAAACCAAAGATCGAAAGATGGCTAAATAAAAAAGAGTTGGAGTTTTCTCATAAAGATAACAGAAACCCTAGAGTAACACCATGCAAATATCTTGAGAAATACGTGTTTACTGATTTGCATGAAGTATTTTTCTATGATTTTCCACACTTATTATAGGAGTGGATATTAAGGTTGAAGTATAACCATGCAACGAACCAGATCTGACAGTTAGAGTGGGCCCCAGTTCAGATCGCACAATTACAGCAGGTGAATAACAAATTCACTCGGTCATTAGATTTTTGGCTCGATAGTATCATAGAAAGATTTATAACAAAGTTTGCAGTAGATACAATGAATTCGTACAACTCAATGGAGAAAGAGTTTCTACGTGGACCTCGAGGAAGGTATATTAGATCGGTGTATACTTCTATTAATATCTTGTTGTATAACAAAGGGGTGACGACGATGGAGTCAAACAACTAAACTTCCCTTCGTGCATGGGGGAGGGGGGGAAGCACTGAAAAAAAAGGAGAAATGGAAGGAGAAGTGGATAAAGGAAAGGAGGAACCCTTGGACCCAATCATGATGGACGACGACCAGATCAAGAAGGTCATGGTGACAGCTGGAAAGAGGCGCAGTGGAGTACCCTACCAATACAAGGTGAATACCAAGAATAGAGTCATAGTCATGAGGGAGGTCTTGGAAAGTGACGAAGAAGAGGTAGAGTATCTCCAAGTTGTGGAGTAGATTGAGAAAATCCTACGTGAAACATATGAGAGAAATACAAGAGGTCCAAGAGTGGGAAGATAAGGAAGTGATCCTATCCATGTGAATGTCAGTGTGGAACCCATGAACCCATGTGTGACTAATACACCAACATGAACACCATCGTTTAGACAACCAAGTTTTAGGAGAAGGAGGACAACAAGAAGTACATCCACACAAGGAAAAACAACTGGGGGAGCCAGTTCATGAAATATTAGTCAAGGGTCTACACCACACAGAAGTAGTAACCTGACGCGGTTTGTAATGGAAGGACACTACCCCACCATCCAGTTACCATAATTTTGAGGTGAGGTAGCTAAAGACCATGAGAAACAGTTGTTCATTTGTGAAAAGATATGGGAAGAAAAACAAATCACTGATGAAGATGCTAAACTTATGCAGCTAGCCATCACGCTAAGAGACCACGCACTAGATTAGTACATGAGTCTAGACATAAACAGTGCACCTGGAACGACAAGGACACTGACAAATATTAAAAATTTATTGATTAATGAGTTCTAGAAGCCGATCTCAGAGGATCAATACATGAACGAGATGATAGAAATCCGACAGAAACCAAGAGAATCTGTCTGGGAAATTGACCAATGATTTAAGTGTTTGAAAGGGAATTTTAGTTATGCCATGACAGATATGCATCATAGGAATTTTTTTTTGAATTCTCTATTACCACACCTGAAATAACCACTTAAACAACAGAAATTTCAATCTCAATTAGAGGCTCTAGATGCAGCCTTTCAAATGGAGGAGAATCAGTACCACAAGACAGATCCATCTATATAGGAGTTGAAGGAGGATATGAATAAACTTACCTTCCAACTCAATCAGAATAAGGGCAAGGACAAGCGAGAATTTTTTTGGTGTACCACATGTAGAACAGAAGGGAACCACAAGAACGAATTTCCAACATTCGCGTAGTATATGGAAACAGGGATACCAAATCCTTTTCCAACAAGAGGACTATGCTGTGAAATTTTCAAGACACATGGGCATAATACATATCATTGTCCTATGATGCAAAAAAACCAGATAGTACCCAAGAATGCATACTGGACTTTTTTCAAGTCAGTAGGGAACAATGACAAAGACTGCAGAACAATGGATTTGATGAGGGAAAGGATGTTAGACACATATAGGGTGCAAGTCGAACTGATGACAGGGAAATTTGCACCACAATTTAATTAGGCACCACCGCAATATAATATTGCACCACAACAATATAACAACACGTATCCGTAGCAGTACACCACTGCGCAACCGTAGTATAAACATGCACAGTATAATCAGGTACCTCAATACAATACACCGCGTGGAGATCGACCTGGGTATGGAGGAGGCGGAAGAGGCAGAGGATGATTTGGATGTGGAAGAGGCCCAGTAGTGTGCCATAAATACCAACAAGTAGGACACTATGCAAGAAAATGTACACTTCCACCAGCGACTTGTATGTATTATCGTGCATCAGATCATGACATAGAAGAATGTCTGACATTATTAGTAAAGATCCAGGAAAAGAGGAATTAGAACAATCAGAATGTTTAGTGGATTTCAGCAGAAGCGAGGGATGAAGGAAGAAACTTCAACATAGTGACGTGCAGAGGTGATAAAATAGGATATGATGCAGCCAAACAAGAACCAGTACAAGAACAATGGATTAAGAAGAATATTGAGCCACATAAGAAATTTGATGCAGGAAAGGAGAAGGATACCTTTAAGGAGGTCTGATAAGAATTTCTTAAGCATAATGTTGTGTCTAGATCTACCGCGTAGTATAATCAAGACATCCCAATGTATGAAATGTCATCAACATTGGACCATACCAGTGAAGTTCATCAGGGAAACCAAGTAAGTTGTATCAAAAATTTCCTGCAATCCTGCATTCAAGTATTTAAGGATCCATCATCTGTTTTAGTACTATAGAATTCATTAGATACATGTACCACAAACTCTAAGGGAAAATTATAACAGAGGATAGTCAATCACCTCCATGCCATAAGGAGAACCAACAAAGAGTTTAGATTGAATGCCAACATCGGATATTTTGACATGGGTGATTAGATATTAGACCTGGGATCTAAAGTGAATGTATTTCCCAGAAAGACATGGAAATGCATGGGAGAACCTACCTTAGGCTACTCACCAGTCCAACTGAAGTTAGCAAACCAACACAGATTTCTGCCAATAGGGAGGCTGAAAGGAGTGATAGTAGATCTGGATGGAGTGCACACTAAGGTAGACTTCAAAGTAATTGCAATCATGGATGACACAACACCATATCCAACACTACTCGGATTGGATTGGGCGTTTGAAAATAAGGCGATAATCAACTTGAATACTAGGAAGATGACATTTGAGTCAGGAGAATATAGGGTCATCACGCCTCTATATCCATCAGAAGCCAAAAGATTTGTGTAACCAACATGTTTAGACCTGGAAGAAATTAACCAGATGTACCGAACCACCGCGTGCACCGAAGATTACGTTAACCCAACTTTCGATGGTGTAGTTAGCTAGAGAAGCATCACGTCATGTTCTTCCGACTCATACACGGGTCTGGAGAATTGGTAGCATCACCTACATGAGGTCTCAACCAGAATATGTGCACGAATAGACCACATAGTAAGGTGGGTTGGGACAAAAATCAGAGAACCTCCAAGTTTCCATGGAATCAACAACTTGGAATAATTCCTAACAAGATATGAAGACAAAGTATTAGACAGTCAAATATTGTTATCTCTTGACATTGCACTTAGGGCTACACCTGCAATATGCTAGGGAGCACACAAAGAAACAATCAAGGACTGGTACCAATGAAAAAGACTATTTCACATCATATTCGATGTAGAACAAAAGAGGAGAGTAGCTCAGAAATACAATGTATAGGGGGCACTAGCGGAATGCTTAGAGAAGTGTAGAGTACTATGGAGAATGACACCCCCAGAGGAATGGCCCCAACATTTTGTACACACACTAGAGGGAATCCCAACAAACTAGTACAGGGACCAGGAACTTTGCAGAGGAACTACGAGCTGGACAGTACTACAACAGAACTTTACTGTCACATTCTCATTTGAGCATGAGAACCCCAACATAGATAAAAAACTTAAACAAATAAGAGGGGTGATATTCATCAAGGAACCTGAAGTTGAACTCATAATAGAAGAACAACAACAGAACAAACAAACAGTGAATGAATTGTTTTCATGCTACCATGTGTAGGAAGAAGGACCAGATGAAGACGACCAACCCAATATTTAGATCGAGGAAGGTGAAGGCGAAAGAGAAGTGGAAGGTCCACCCCTAGAATCAAAAATAATTGTTGCGTTGATCAAGGTGAAAAAATTCAACATTGGGACAATTGAGAATCCCAAAATGGACAACATTGGGGACTACTGGGATGAGAAAACAATGGAAAGGATAGTAGAGTTACTAAGTGAGTATAGTGACCTATTCCCAATGACCTTCACATAAATGAAGGGTATTGCAGGAGAACTTGGAGAGATGAAGATCCCTCTCAAATCGGAGGCAAGACCTATCAGACAGAGGCCTTACATATTGAACCCCATATGCAAGAATAAAGTAAGAGAAGAAATTGATAGAATGTTCGAAGAAGGAATCATAGAACTTGTAGAAGAATCAGAATGGATAAGCCCCATGGTAGTGCAAGAGAAGAAGCAAGGAGGCATAATAATCTGTGTAGACCTGAGAAAGATCAATGATGCTTTCCTACATGACCCCTTTCATACACCCTTTATAGATGAAGTCCTAGAAAATGTGGGAGGTCATGAAGTATACTCATTCACTGATGGATTCTCAGGCTACCACCAAATCAAGATAACACCATAATATCAGTACAAGACTACCTTTGCAACAAAATGGGGATGCTACCAGTACACAATCATGCATTTTGGACTGAAGAATGCACCATCAATTTTTTCCAGAGTAGTCATTGTTTCCTTCAAAGAATTCATCCATCAATTTCTAGAGGTATATTTGGATGATTGGACAATGTACAACCTGCTGAAGGACCATGTAGAGGCATTAAGGATGATGTTAGAAATATTTAGGCAATGCCAAATATCTTTGAACATTAAGAAATGTATATTTGGAACACCCTTTGGAATTTTTTTGGGTCACATAGTATGCAGACAAGGTTTGATCGTGGATCCTGCAAAGATTGCAATCATTGTGAACTTACCACCAACGAAATCAGTGTGCCAGTTGAGGGCCACATTGGGACATACGGGATACTACAGAAAATTTATAAAGGGGTATGTGCAGATCACTACTACGATGGAGAAATTTCTCAAGAAGGATACTAAGTTTCAGTGGAATGAGGAATGTCAGCGCGGATTGGACACCCTAAAGGAGAATATGGTCACAACACCCATCTTAGTATTTCCAGATTTAGATAAGACATTCCATGTACACGTAGATGCATCATCCATAGCCTTGGGAGTTATTTTGGTGTAGCTAGGAGAAGGATAATTGAATCATCCTATAGAATTTTCTAGAAAGAAACTGTCAGAATTGGAGTAGAACTACAACACTACAGAGAGGGAAGGCCTAGCTATGGTCTACTTGCTTCAGAAGTTTAGCCATTACCTACTTGGAAAAAAATTTAAGATGTTCACAAATCATTTATCCCTTAAGTACCTTGTCAACAATCCAATGTTGGGGCAAAGAATATGTCAATGGTTACTGTTGTTTCAATAATTTGACTTTGAATTCATAGTTAAACATGGGAAGTTGAACGCTGGCCCTGATCACTTGTCAAGGGTCACCAATGGCAAGGAGCCTACAAATTTAGAGGATACCTTCCCTGATATGCAGTTATTTTCAATTCAAATCGCGGATGATTATTTTTATGACATTATTAAGTATTTATGTACATGTAATACACCATAGGAACTTGACACTGCGTAGAGGAAAATTTTGGTTGTCTGAGCAGTCGACTACCAATTGATTGTCGGACACTTATATAAAATGGGGGCAGACAACATCTTGAGAAGATGCGCACTAGAACACGAAAGGCCTAGGATACTGACAGAAGCCCATGTAGGAATCACGGGAGGACACTATGCAGGAAAAGATACCATGTAGAAGCTACTGCGCATGGGATTATGGTGGCCAACTATTCATAGAGATGCAAAGGAATATTTTCAACAATGCGATGTTTGTCAGAGGATCAACAAACCAAATAGGCAGGATGAGATTCCCTTACATCCACAAGTGACGCTACAAGTGTTTGAAAAATGGGATATCAATTTTGTTGGGCCAATTCACCCTCCCTCAAGGATATCAGGAGCATAATACATTATCACTGCAACGAAATACCTCTCACAATGGCCAGAGGCAACACCGGTTAAACATTTCATTGCAGAGACCGTAGCACACTTCTTGTTTGAACATGTGCTCACCAGATTTGGATTTCTAAGGATCCTTATGAGTGACCAAGGCACTCACTTTATCAAAAACACTATCAGATCCCTAAATAAATAATTTGAGGTCTACAATTAGAAAAGTATGCCATACCATCCTCAGGAAAATGGAATAGTGGAAGCCTTCAATAAGATTCTAGAGAATGCCTTAACCAAGATTTGTAATGTCAACAGGAACAACTGGGATTCCAAGATACCAGTAGTATTATGGGCAAATAGAACTACCTGTAAATAGTTGACAGGACAAACACCATTCAGGTTGGTATATGGACAAGAAGAAGTGATGCCACTAGAATTTTTGGTACCCATTCTGTGCGTAGCAGTGATTACAAACAT
This sequence comes from Picea sitchensis, assembly GCA_010110895.2. NCBI lineage: Eukaryota > Viridiplantae > Streptophyta > Pinopsida > Pinales > Pinaceae > Picea > Picea sitchensis. The sequence continues at coordinate 8,142 of SNQJ01S0092234.1, forward strand.
GAAAGAATGAGGCGTAGTACAAGAAAGGTTAAGTCAGTTGATGAGCATGGAAGAAGATAGGATTCTAGCAGGGTTCCACCAAGGAGTACAGAAAGCAAGGTACAAAGCGTGGCATGACCGACATATCAAGAGAAAAATTTTCAAGGAAGGAGACCTAGTCCTACTGTATGAAAACAAGATTTTTCAACATCCAGGAAAGTTTAGAATGCATTGGTTGGGACCATATGAGGTCAAGAGTGTCACAGATGGAGGAGATATAAAGATGAAGGACTTAGGCAGAACAGAACTCAGAGGAATGGTCAATAGAAGTCGACTAAAGTTGTATAAGGACAATCGACCACCATCAAATTGACAGTTATCGCGAAGTAAAAATAAATAAATAAAATCCAGTGCGCCGGAAAAAGGACAGACGGTTAGACAACATGATGATTCAGGAAATGACGGTTGTGGAAATCAGACGCCAACTGGCAGCAACGGTTGAAATTGTAACATCCTATACACAGAAGTAAATACCATATCGTGACAAAAAGGGAAAAAGGTTGAAGACAAGATGAAAAGGAAGGAAGTTAATACATACAATGGTACCACGCGTTGGACACACCAACAAAAGTGAAAATAAAAAAAAAGGGACAACTATCAGTGTAGAAAAGTTGTCACTCAGTTGTCCTGGTATAAAGGCGAACAAAGGGAGGAAACGCCAGTCATTTTATCAATCGCTAAGGAGAGAACGCAGAACCGAGTAGAAGAGATTTATAGCATGAATTCGACCAAACATTCATCGAATTCATACATTTCAAGCCTAAACCCTATCGAAATGTCACCACCATGAGTTGGAGAGCCAAGCAGGGCTGGCACGACCACACGCATTATTTCTCGCGCGACATACGCAAGGGATAAAGATACACCTATAGTAGTGGATGTCGATGAACTCCACACATCAGAGTATGAAACAAACCTGGTGATAGTTAAAGAGGATAAGAACCCAGCATAGGAGGTTGGGCCCATGGAGGAGGACCCTGATAGAACTAAGTTCAATAACTCAAGGGGTCAAGCGCAACAAAATACCGATCAGGCCATGGGTTTAGTTCAACAGAGCCATGAACCAGAGGTAGTAGAGGCCACAATACACGAGGGTGTACCAGAGTTGGGGGTCCCATCCTCACTATCCAAACGAAAGGTCCAAGCTGAGAGTAGCGCGCATGGAGGGTCACAACCACAGGTAGAAGGGACCTTGATTTTGCAAAAAATCCTGAGTGGAATGAGAGTGGCTGATGAAATGTTCGGTGGAGTCACTTCCATCAAATATTCCAACCACAACTTGATAGATGTCACTAAGTTCTCAGACTTGGCGTCGTAGATCTACCTAGAGAACTGGGGAGTAGGCTCATCAGGCATGCCACTGATAGAGCAGGCACAGTGGATCATGGGGTTGTATAATATTGGCATCATGAATTTGTTGGATGCCCCACACTTTTGGAGGGGAAATCCTATTAATTCCTGCATCAAGCAATTGCTCCCACGCATCCATGGGGGAATTTTATGGATGGATAGGTCAGTTCCCATCACTGTGGACCTCATCACAGGAATTATAGGGCTACCCATAGATGGAAAAAATTCAGAGAAGTATTTAGAGTACAAAACATGAGTCAAGGCCATCTCAAATGAGATCAAAGCTAAGTATGGCATAGAGAAAGGCAACAAGGGAATCAGGATCAGTGACATTAATGATCCTGCGACACAATTTTCTACCAAGATACTTAGGTGAAAACTAATGCACAAGTGCCAAAAAGAGGAAGTATTGGTTGGTGTGGTCACCATCATCACGCAGTGTGAAAAGGGGAGCTCGATGAGTTGGGCCCCATACCTCCTCAATTCGTTCTTGGAGGATTATAAAGACACACATGATTGGGTCTCTGAGTTCCACTACTTGTGGTTACTCATCCTCATTGGCCTCATGGGTTGGAAAGAACCGGTCTATAGTACATATCTAGAGAGACCGAGAAAGTGTGGGGTAGCATGCTACACATCATTATGTAGCAGCACAGATCCGAAGAGAAATAAGATAAACATGGAGGAGATTATTTGCATGGTATTTCAAAGAGATGGAGGAGATTATTGCAGATACATGGTGCATTATACCAGAGTTTGTCTAGGAGTTTGGATAGGTTTCCAACATCAGGGCAACGCACCACAGCTTATGGATAAAATCCAAGTGCAAAAAATCCAAGGAATGGATACAACTTAACTACTGCATCACGTGGGAGGAAATCCAAAGAGAGGTCCAGGAATAGCCTGAATAATGGAAGGTACTCTAGACTCCAACCAAGGTGCAAAGTGCATGACCTCATATGTAGGACATACCAGTCCCAGTGCACTAAACATGCACCAATGGGGTAGGAACCAAGAAGAGGAATTCCCAAGGCCAAGAGGGGGTAAGCACCCCAACCAATAAGAAGCCACACCAAGGGATCCTACACAGGTTCCATCGTGCACAGAAAAACCACCCATACAATCAGAGGTAGAAGTGTGGGCAAAAGAGATAGACAGAGGGACGTAGAAAATTCCTAAGGTAGAAGAAATAGGTGCAGGGACACATGAAATCCCTGAGGAGGAAGAGAAAGTGACAGGAACCTAGGAGATTCCTAATGCTGGAGAAACATGGACAACTATTGTGGGGGATACCTAGAGACCTCCTAGTCCTGAGCTATCGGCTACCTAGGAGAAGCGACCAGGGGAACACACCAGTAGAAGCCGAAAGAATACAAAGGCCCAAAAACCACAGAGCCATATTTCACTAACCTCGGACAACGTGGAATTAGTGGCGACAACATTCGAGGATTGATTAGATGAAGTATGGTAGAATGTGGAGAAGAAAAGGGATTCGATCGCCGATCAAGTGCAAGAGGTAAAACCTACACTAGAGAAGTTAAGGATCAGGGAAGCACAAGGACCAAAAGAAACACTAATGTAGGCTAAGGAAGGAGTGTCAGTGCCTAATATAGTATAGTTTGCAGGACAACCCAATGCTAAATTCATCATCACACTAGAGATGATCTTCATTGATTAAGAAATAGCGCAAAAACCTCTAAAAGACATCGAGACATTGGAGGTGGCGCTGGCCAAGATTCCCACAAAAGCGTTGTACAAACTTCAGGTGAGCGTCACGTAGGAGACTTCGTCCAAAGCAAGAGCGGACACCACAAACATACAGATAGACCAGAAAAAGACTATATCACTGAAGGAGGCCCTCAAACATGAGGCACATCAGAAAGAGAAAGAAAATAAGAAAGTGGAGGAGATGGAGCAGCAAATCCATATGTTGTTTCAAACAATTCCCGAAAGCACCAGCGATAAGGAAGGGTCATTGGGGGAGAATATGCGTAGGATAGAACAGACTATCCATGAGTACAAGAAGAGAATCAAAGAGTTGGAGGAGCATGTCACACCCACAGCTCCTCCAAAATTCATAGTGTAGCAAGAACATGAAGTGACAATAGCCGCAGAGGGAATTGTCCAAAGTATTCAAATCGTCACGGTGTTTTTAGAGAAGAGCGCACAACTCTAGACTCACCTACTAGAGGATGGAAACCTCCAGAAGCTATAGGAGAAGGAAGCCAAAATCCACATAGCAATGGAAAAAGTTAAGCAGGGACAGAACACAGTGTCACTGCCAGAGAAGATCAAGACCGCCACAGAATTAAAGGCTCTGTAGTTGGAAGAGAAAGAGGTGTAAACATAGACGACAATGAGACAGGCGTTGTTGGAGCCCCTGCAAGAAAATACAAAGAAACTGGTCATGGAGAGTGACACACCTAAGAACAAACTTGATCAGATTGGGGCCGAAGGCGGAGAGTTGTTACAGTCTCTCATCATGGATAAGGTGGTCACCAGTATGGTCGACAAGAGCAGTCAGGCTCAACAACAATGTCAGTGCATAATTAATATGTATGATGCACTACAGCAGGCAGTGTTTGATGCAGAAGGCAAGCAGTAATAGTGGAATAAGTCAAGCAGTGACTCGGGACGAGTCACGATGTCAGTGTTGGGGACCTATTGGGAACATGCCCATTTTGGGGAAAAGGCACCACGTGGAGGTGAGACAATTGGTATAAAATCATGCGAGGTGTGCATGAAAGAATAAGGAAAATAAAGACAACTGGCAGAAAATCATGCGAGGCGTGCATGCAAGAAGAAGGGAAAGAAAGACAACTGGCAGAAAAGTAGCGAAAGAAAGAGCACATGTAGAGGAGAAAAGCACGCAAGGCCAGTATGCAAGAAGACCTAATTATATTAGGGTTTTGTTAAGAGAATGTAATGGTCGATGAGCCAAGAATAGAGATAAATAGACACCTAGGAGGTCTAGGGGGGGGTTCGGTGTTTTTGATGATTGTTATGAGTTACTCGCATGAAATAGAGTAACGAGCCTGTAACACAAGTATGATTTGATACCTTTTTGTAAGTTGTTAAACTATGGGATGGAAAAGGGACCCGACCTTGAGGGTTAGATCGCAGGTTGAGGAGTCTAGTGTGATCTAGTCATCCTTGTAAAGGTCGAGGACTCTGAGTGATGGAGGTATGAATGAAGTTGTAGTTCATGTAGCGCCATGCATGACACACCTATAACAAAAGAGCCTTAGATCCAAATATTTGTGGACGTAGCCTAGGAGGGGGTGAACCATGGTAACTCATGTGTTCTGTGGAATAATTAGTGGTTATATCTTTGGTTTTAATGGGTAAATATTATTTAAATGCCCGATGAGGTAGTTAGATCTCTTTATTTGCATGCATGCATAAGGAACATCAGGATAACTAAGATTGGTGAGTGACTGAATATTTATTAATATAATAAATAGAATCCTCGACACGCACTCACAGATCCCCACTCAATCCTGGACTGCAAGCGCTTGATTATTGTAGTCACCCATTAAGACTATCTCGGGTGAGACTGCACAGTGCACTCTATGCACTCTGTTGCCTTCTAGTTTACTAGGAGGGCCGATAGTGTTAGAGGCTTTGTTGGAACCCTAGTAGACCTGAACTTGGGTCAAACATCTTAAATCATATCTCAGAGATAAGCAACCTATTGAAACAAAGCTTAAATTTTTCATCCCTAAGGTCTAGATTTTTATTTTTAAGGTTTTGGTTTTCCTCAAAGAAAAATTTCATCATTTCTGAAATTCGCGATACCTTTTTTATTTATTATTTTTGAATAAAGAAGGGATAAAAGTTTACAAAAACATAAATTTTCCAAAACTCTTCGAAAAATTATTTAAAAGGAGTACATTTTTTAAATTTGCGAGTTTTTCATTCAAATGTTAAAGAAATCGGGATTTGGGGTTTGCCGTAAACAAATTTTTAATGCAAATCAAATTGTGAAACCCCGATTCCCGATATACCGATACCTTAAGACTTAATTAAAACACAAATTAATTATTTTGCATTTAAAAGGGTTTAAAAATTAAGTTAATCACATCACGATATCGGGATTCACGGATTCAAAAAGATCATATATCTTGTCATCGTTTTTCCCGATTTCCCGAATTATAAAACCCCAATCCATAGTTTACGTTAATTTAACTAATCTTGTTTAGTCTAAATCATGATTAAAAGAAATGTGCCGTTATAATTTCGCGATTTCGGGATTCGCGGTTCTATGAGAAGCGTGTTTCTTGTCATCATATTTCCCGAAATCCTGATTTCTGATTTTCCGATTAATGAAAATCCCGAAAAGATCAAATCTTAATTAATTAACATACTAAAAACATTTTAATTTAAATTAATACATTGCGATTTCGGCAATCGGGTTTCTTCGATGACATATTTTTTCAACATCAAGACTGACGAAACCCCGAAAATTAGGTTTTCAATTTTAACTTAAAATTAACACTAATAATCCACTTTCTAAACAGTTTTAAAGTTAATCCTTTTTTGAAGTGTTCATTAATGCATCATGCTCCGATTAAGTATGTTTCTCTTTTATTTGAAAATGACGAGAAAACCTAAGTACGCACATTAAGTGCATATCTCCGAAAATCTTTTCTCCATTACGAGCTTTTATTTCGTGACAGATGTACGATTCTCACTATGTGTAAGATATATTCAAATTAAAATATCGAACATCTGTATTTTCATTTCAAAGTTAAGTTTTTTCATCCACTCTCTGTGACAGGTTTTCAAATTAAACGCAGAGCTATGGCACCCAAAAAAGCATCGAAGAAAAACGAAGACCAACAGGAAGGCGATATTATCTCTGATACTACTCCACACGGCGTACACTCCATCAAATCGTGGATTGGAATTTCCGAATTGTTGGAGGATGAGCTTAAATATGCAGACCTCGATTCGAAAAATCATATCCGAGACATTGCTGAGTCTGAACTTCATAAAGTTGTTGCGCGTCCGAGGTTGGTGACATATGCCGATATGATTGGCCCTGCTCTGGATAGGGTAGATATCCCAACAAGAAGCATTCTGAACGAGAAAGGAGATGTCGTCGGCTCATTCAGGCCTGAACACATTCAAGTAATGTATAATCTCTCGCCGAATTATAGACACACTTTTAATGCTGAATTTGTAGCCGAGTTTCAAAGAAAGGAATGTGTTGAAGCATGCCAGACATATCCTGACATGATTAGAGTATGGGCAAGGTCTGAAGAAAAGTTTAGGGTTGATGCTCATGGAATTTGTGCTTCGGCCTCCTTAAATGAATATATGGTTTACATAGCCATGATGTTATGCAGACTTTTCGGGAGAAAAGATCCCTGTCACTTTCATGCAGACTGGACACCCTTCCTAGAGGAAGTTTCAGAAGGACGTAGTTTTAACTGGCATAAAATTTTGTCAGATAACCTAACACAAGAGGTTGTAAATTATAAAGCAACCAAGTCAAAAGGACAACCAGTGTCATTTTATATGTCTGCATATATTATGGATGCCATTTGTTTTATGACTCCTTTTCCTTTAATGAATTGGAGTTGGAATGTTTCTTGCCCAGAGCCTGTTCATAAATACCACTCAGCTCTCTGGGAAGAAAATGCGAAAGATGTTTTTTATGATGTTTGTCATTTTGTCATCATTCCTCTGCACAAAATATTTTTTGGATGCGAACCCCCTCACATTTCTGATGCAGTCATAGAAAGCCTCAAATTGGTTGCTGACTGGTTTATTGAAGAAAAATTTTCCTATGTTAGGGTTTATGGTTGTTCCATTCCACCTCACGCACTCTCGAAATTCTTACCAGACAGATTATTATGCAGAGAAGTATCTCATCAATTAGCCAAGGGTGGTATTGGGTTAGAATTAAAAGCCCTTCAGAAAAAAGCATGGCCATCTTTCCCTATTCATGTCGGGAAATTGACTTTATTAGACTTAGGCCATTCTAAGGCAGAGGCCAAGTCATTGGAGGAAGTTAAGTTAGTGGACATCGAGCACAGAAAACATAACCCTTACCAAATAATTAGTCGTCATTACATACATTGTAAAAAAAAAGCATACGAACATGAAGTTTCAGTTTATGATGATATTTTCAAAGATGTTAAATCTTATGAGGAAGTGCAGAACAAAGTACAAGCCTTTCCACTTGACTCACAGGCTGGGTTTGCATCTTTTCAAAGCCATAGGCAAAGTTGTCTACCGAAGATTTTACAGGGTGAGATTTCGACTTTATTGCCAGAACAGGAAGAAACCCCTCCAGGGTTTGAAACTGATGCTCAGGATAAATCAAATGACAAAGATAAGTTGAAGGATTCTGAGATACCTCCTCAAAACACAGAGGGTTCTCAGATAAAAGAACCAGGGACAGAGAAAGGAAAAGGATTAGAAACAAGTCCAATAATTCTTGATGATATTCTAGAAAAGATTGGAGGAATTGCTTCAAAAGAACTTGGTAGCCCCATTACATATTTAACTCCACTACAGTCTACTTTCGGAACCCCCCATGAAGGAGTTCTATATGTCAGTGACCTAGAGCCGATCTCAAGAGATGAAATCCCCTCGTCAGATTATTTTTTCAGCAAAAAGAGAAGAGTTGTCTTGAAACAGGAAATTCATCCTGTAGGATAAAGATCAATTAAGAAGCATAGAGTTATCATAGATGGGAATAAAATCAAGGAAGCAGAGTTTGCTACAAAGTTAGCAGGAACAATGGGTGCTATAGCATCAACTAATATATTTTTTGTAGGAAACCTAACGACTATGCTTGAACAAAAGGATCAAGAAATAACCCAGTTGCAAGACAGACTGAAGGAAAATGAAAGAAATATTGGTTGGGGAATATAGAAGGGTCTATAACAATCTAGACTCAAAGATATGCAAGAAATCCAAAAATTAAATAAAGATTTAGATGAAGAAAAACATCTAATACAGGTCACACAGGAACAAGTTCAAAATCTAGGAGAAGAAAATAAACTGTTGCATGATAAGATTAATTTTATTACTAACCAGGTAGTTGAACTTGAACATTTCAAGATGAAGGCATCAAAGGTATATGCAAGAATAGAGGAGGAACAACAAAAAGTATTCTGTAATCTGAAAATAATCCAGAATTATTTTCAGGAATCGAATAAGTCCATGGAAGATGTGTTCCAGAAAGAAAGAGAAGCGAAAGCAGCAAGGAATACTTTTCAAAAAGCAGTGGCTTCCTCACTAAAAGAAGAAATTGGAAAAAATTAGAAATTATCTATTTCTGAACAGGTAAAAGGGGATATAATGATAAAAGTATCGGAATCAAAATTGGCTGAATATAAAAGAATCACAAAAGAAGTTAACGAAGATTGCCAAGGAATATTCGATCTCATTGAAAAAGATGCATTGAATATCAGAACAGATGATTGTTCTGGGTTGTTAGGTGAAGTCAATATAGCCAAGCATCAACTGAGGTTTAGAGAAGAGCTCGAGGAAAAGAAAGAAGAAATTTCGAACATCAAATTGATCAACATCACAGAGATTAACAAGTGGATGGTGAATTCAAGCTTAAAGTTGAAAACAATGAAGTTCACAGAAAGTATGATAGAAAGTCGGTTACCAGAATTACAGAGGAGATTTTTCTCATTTGAAGCAAATGAGATACTCGAGGCTCCCATGATCTTAGTAAATTTTTTGGGAAAATGTGTTCAGTGCGTTGAAATAGAAAAAACAAAGTTCGTCAACGCAAACTTAAAACTTTCTTTAAATGTTTTTATTATTAGAATTTTAGAAGAAATTGTAAACGGTTGACATTATTTTATGTAACCATAATAGTAGGGAGTTGGTTAGTTACCAACATGAAAATTTGACGAAAATGTATAAATATGATTTCAAAAGGCTGAGAAAGGGCTTTAGAAATTTTGGGAGATAGCCATTTTTGTAATTTCAGTTTTGAAGTTCATCGGAATATAAATCGCAAACGAGATTCTAGATCCTGCAACTTTGTAACTATGTGTCTTCCCCTGTTTATCATGCTTTGTTAAATTTTCCTTTTAAATTTTTTTCTAACAAGTAATCGATTTGAATTTATATACATTGTTGTTTATTATTTCAGATTGGTTTGGATGTTGAACGTTTTACAGTCTTTCCTCTAAAATTGCTTTAGTAATTTTAAGACCTGTAAAACCTTTTGTTCCTTAATATTTAACTTTGTTAGAAACCTTGTTTTTTTCTTTATCATCGTCAATAGAAATATAAGATTATTTCTTGATAAAATCCTTATATTTCTCTGTATTGTGTTTTGTTGTTTACAATTTCAAAATTGTTACAAAACCAGGAAACGGCCTTGAATGTGTTTTTACATTACTATTTTAGATTTGAAAATTGCTTTCCTTAATCTAATCTCTGGAAATCTGAAGTAACCAATTGATAAAAAACCCATTTATAAACATTTTAAACTTTATCATCCATGACTGTCCCAAATAGCTGACAACCTAACGTAGAATCGGGCCTTCAAGATCAAACCAGCATTGCCCTAAGTTTATTTAATACTATTTTACAAATAGCGAATAATAGGGCCGAGTTAGAACGATCATGGGCTGCTATTGAGTGAGACATTAGCATCCAAGAGTAATAGGAAGCAAGACAGAGATAGTTGAGAAACTGAATCTATTCTGATCTTTCTTTAATTCCTTAATTCCAAATCTTTTCTTTAAATCATTTATGGATGCCTTGACGATATGTTTTATTAGCCTTAAAACATAAACTAAGGAACAACAGCTTTTTGGCGTCGTTGCCAGGGAACGAAGAAACGAATCATTTCCCTGGGAAGAATGACATTGACATTTTCTGTTGTTGATAGTGAACAAGAACAGAAAACTTTCTAAGGCTAAATTGTTTTTCACTTGGCGACTCCACACTAAATAAACTGGCTAGTAGTCGTAAGAACACCAGAAAAAACTCGGATAGTAAACAGACCTCGCCTGTCTCTAATCCGGAAAAAAATTTAAAGTCACGAAAATCAATTAAAAAAATCCTTTTATCAACTTATTCTATAGATCAACCTAACTTTACACAATCAAACTCGTAGGAAATGTTTGAAAGATCACTTTCACTTCCCCCCTCTTTTGATACTTTCTCATTTCCCGAAGTTTCGTCTCCATTTTTCCGAGAATCTTCTCCACACACTGTCCAAAATTCAGTCCCAAATCTAACCATGGTGGCACAAGGAGGTGTTGGAGCTGGAGGTCATGCTCCTGGAGGTGGTCAAGTACCACTTCCTGGGATTTTTGCCAAAGTGGCTACTAGATATGCTCCCCTTGTTCTTCCTGTTCCTCTTCATGATATCCCTGAGAAATATATGAAGAGCCTCCCGAAATTTACAGGGGAGGGTGATTTGACTGCAGAAGAACATATAAACTTTTTCGATCAATTTGCAGATATANTTGTTCAAACTTTTGAGGGACAGGTAAGGACTTGGTTTCGATCCTTACCAGCTGGATCATTAAGATCCTATGAAGAGCTTGAGAGTGAATTCATCAGACAATGGGGTGAGAAGAAGGATCACCTCTACTATTTAACCGAATTCGAAGCCCTCAGAAAGAAAAACTCTGAGTCAGTTCCAGAATTCACACAGAGGTTTAATAAATTGTACAATAAAATTCCAGTTGAAGTTAAACCTTCACAACCTGCAGCAAAAGTGACTTTTGCTGGCGCTTTTGATCCCGACTTTTCTTTACTATTGAGAGAAAGGAGATCATTAGATCTCTCTAAAATGTAGGATGATGCAGTTGAAATCGAATCTAATATGATGGCATCAGGGAAGCTTAAAGCAAAGACAGACACTGGAAATAAAGAAAATAAAAAATTTAAAGAACAAGGTGGACCTTCAGGGTCAGGTAAATCTTCTGGAGATAGAATAGAAGAGATGGCTAGGGTCATTCAAAAACTTTCAAACAAGATCTCGAAAATGGAACTAGAAAAATCTAAAAAAGATAATTTTCCCAGAAAAGATTTCCGAAAAAATCTTGAACCTCAGGGACCGCATAAAATGATGAAAAATGAAGATCAAAAAATTCAAACACCCTTTAAAAGTGAAAATTATATTGGAGAAGAAGATTTGGGAGAGTTTGAAGAATTAGACGAATATATTAGTAATCTTGGTGATGATAATGAATCCCCTTACTTATCTAGACAGGATTATGAAGCGTCTTTGATTAAAGAAAGTAAATCAGAAGATAAAGTTAACAATAATGTCACTGATGATTGTACATATCAAAATATTGCAGATGATATTATTGCTGAGTTACAGGGAAAATATAATCTGAGACCAAGTAATAAAAATGTCCCAAATGTTACAACAAAAAAGGGTTTGTTAAAAAATGATACCGATGAGGTAAATCCAAAAGTTGCAGATAAACAGTCTACAAAAAGAAATATAACTGATACCCACCTTGTACAGTTAGAACCAGTAGGAACACCCCCTGTAAATACACAAGCTCCGATAAAAGAAAATAAGGTTACATCTCAATGTAAAACCGAGAAAAAAGGTATGGAAGCCCCAAACATTGAAAATGACAAGGCTCTAGGAAACTTTAACTTGGAAAATGAAATAAGTAAAATCAAAATTCCTATCCCCCTTGTCGAATTAGCTAAAAATCCAGTATATCGAAAACAAATAGCCAAAATGATTAATTTTTCTGAAGATGAAAGTCAAGCCGACGCTATTAACTTAGAGGATGACAAGCCTATCCTAGTTTTTGGTCCACACGTCGAAGGTGCAAGAGATACAGTGGCTCCTTTTTATGTTACACTAACCCTTTTAGACCATCTTTTACATAACTGTATGTTGGATTCTAGAGCTTCCCATAATGTTATGCCAAAGGCAATAATGGAAAAACTTGGTCTCAAAATTACAAGACCTTATGGTGATTTATATTCTTTCGATTCAAGGAAAGTTAAATGCATAGGAATGATTAAAGACCTAGTAGTAGGTTTGGCTCAGATACCTGCTAAAAGTATCCTTATGGATGTAGTAGTCACTGATATTCCCCTAAAATATGGAATGCTATTATCTAGATCATGGGGTGCTAAGCTTGGAGGATCTCTCCAGTTAGATATGACATATGCTACAATCCTTGTTTTCAGAGGCCAATTCACTCATCTTTACAGGGAGACTAGGTTGGCATTTACTGTAAGTGACCCAAATAATCCTAACAATCATCCAGTTTATATTGCTGACCAAGATTTAGGAAATTGTATATTATCTCTAGATGATGATTTTGAAGTATATGTAGATGATAAATGTACAGAAGAAAAAATTGAAAAAAAAGAAATAGAGAAAAATGTATATAATACTAGTATATGGAAAATGTATTTTGATGGTGCTTCCTCCTATCTTGGATTTGGGGCTGGAGCACTTCTTATCTCTCCCGATGATCAGTTTGTTATTCCTTTTTCATAAAGGCTCCAATGGTATATAGATTGTACAAATAATGTATGTGAATATGAAGCTCTAGTACTCGGATTAGAAGCTGCTAGAAGGATGAAAATTAAAAATCTTGAAGTCTTTGGTGATGCTGAATTAATCATAAAACAAGTAAATCGGCAATATCAAGCTAAGCATCCTAGGTTACGGTCTTATAGAAATTGTGTCTGGGATTTAATTGAGAATTTCTTTACTTCTGTGAATTTTCATTTCGTCCCTAGATCCGAAAATCAACAGGTTGATGCTTTAGCCAAAGCTGCATCAACTTTTACACCCCCGACTGCTTTTAATTTAAAATATCATATACAAATGAGACATCATCCTTCAATACCAAATAATATACAACATTGGCAGGTTTTTGAAGACGATGAGCAGCTTAGAAAGTTTCTTGAATCATTAGATGAATTTGCAGAAACATATAATGATTAGGAGAATCAAAATGATCCTATTTGGATCATGCAAGAAGAGGAAGATTCTAAAGAATTTCATGATAAAATTTCTAACCACCGAATGCTTGTTCTCAAGAACAACCAAATCCCTAAAGGTCTAATCCCTCTGGAAAGGCTCTTTAATAAAGATGGCATTCCTTCTAAAACTACTCTACAACCTCAACTAGAGGAGGTTGAAGATTGTAATATAGGAACTGAAGATAACCCCAAAATGGTTAAGTTATCTAAATATTTATCAATAGAAAACAAAAACAAATATGCAGAGTTGTTAAAAAAATATAAAGATGTGTTCGCATGGTCATACGAAGATTTGAAAACATATGACACTTATGTGATAGAACATAAAATACCACTTAAACCAGGTGTCAAACCTTTCAAACAAAAACTCCGACAATTTAACCCTATTTTATTACCTGTTATTGAACGAGAAGTTAAAAAACTTCTAGACACTAAGATTATTGTTCCTCTAAGATATTCTCATTAGGTAGCTAATCTGGTCCCAGTTAGAAATAAAAATGGGGAAATCAGATTATGTGTTGATTTCAGGAATCTTAATAAATCTTCTCTTAAAGATAATTATCCTCTACCTAAAATGGACCACGTTCTTGAAAAAGTAGTAGGGGCTAATAGAATGTCCATGATTGACAGATTTTCAGGATATAATCAAATTGTTGTCAGTGAGCTTGACAAGGAAAAAACCGCATTTACCACTCCTTGGTTCACGTTTATGTATGATAAAATGTCGTTTGGACTAATGAATGCAGGAGCTACTTTTCAACACGCAATGGATATTGCTTTCGTCGGCGAATGGGACGAGTTTGTAGTCATCTATTTGGATGATCTTACTATTTTTTCAAAATCAGATGAAGACCATATGATTCATCTCAAACAAACATTTGAAAAATGTCGCAGGTTCGGTCTCTCCTTAAATCCTAAAAAGTCTCATTTCGCTATGCAAGAAGGCAAGTTGTTGGGTCATATAGTATCCCGAGATGGAATCAGGATTGATCCTAAAAGAGTAGAGGCTATAGATACAATAGCTATTCCTAGGAATGTTAAAGAAATTCAATCACTTTTAGGAAAAATAAATTTCTTGAGAAGATTTATTCCAAACTTCGTTGAAATTGTTAAATTGATTATAGATATGCTCAGAAAAAACAGTGAAGTAAAGTGGACAGCAGAAGCTAAGGCATCCTTTGCTCACATTAAGAAAGTCATAAGTGAGGCACCAGTACTATATAGCCCAGATTATCTTAAATATTTTCTCATTTTTTCATTTGCCTCTGAACACACGCTTGCTGTTGTACTCCTTCAGAAGAATGAAGAAGGTTTTGAGCAACCTATAGCATTCTTTAGCAAAAATATTCGAGATGCTGAACTCAAATACAATATAATGGAAAAGCAAGCATATGCCATGGTGAAAGCATTGAAATCTTTCAGAACATATGTGTTACATTCTAAAGTGATTGCATATGTACCCACTAGTGCTGTAAAAGATATCTTGGGTCAAGCAGACAGTGATGGTAAAAGAGGAAGATGGCCTGCAAAAATTCAAGAGTTTGACCTGGAGGTTAAACCAACCAAATTGGTAAAAGGNGTTTAGCTAAACTTTTAGCTGAATCCAATTTCAGGGCTCTTGGGATAAACAATGCTCAGGAGGAAGAAGGATGGATAGATGTGAATGAACTTGATGACCAAATAGTCGAAAACAAGATCGAGGACAAATTCGCGTCGTCAAATTGGTACAAGGACATAGTAACATACTTATTAACTTTGAAATGTCCAAATGATTTGTCACCTTCCAAAGCTAGAACACTGAAGCTGCATGCTGTTAAATACTGTATTTCCGAGAAACGATTATACTGGAAAGACCCTCTTGGTTTCCTTTTAGTCTGTCTGGTCGAATCAGAAACAGAGGAAGTTATAAGTCAGTTTCATGAAGGAGTCTATGGAGGGCACCATGCTTGGAGATCAATGACATATAAAATCTTTAGGGCTGGTTACTACTGGCCTAAACTTTTCCCAGATGTAAATGCTAAGGTACGAGCTTGCAACCCTTGTCATTTTTTTACAGGAAAACATAAACTACCAGTGATGCCATTAGTCCCAGTCAAGACAGAAGCTCCTTTTCAACAATGGGGACTTGACTTCATAGGTGAGATAAATCCTCATTCAAGTGCCCAACATAGATGGATTCTCACCGCTACTGATTATTTCACCAAATGGGTGGAAGCTATCCCAACAAGGAAGGCTACTGATTCAGTAGTTATAGATTTTTTAGAAGAAAATATCTTGTCTAGGTTTGGTTGTCCTAGAAAGATAGTCACAGATAATGCGCAGGCTTTTAAGTCTATGGAAATGGTCAGTTTTTTCCAGAAATATAATATTGTGTTGGGACATTCCACAACATACTATCAGCAGGGAAACGGTCTGGCAGAATCTTCTAACAAGAGTTTGATCAATATATTCAAGAAAGTCTTAAATGAAAATAAAAAATCTTGGCATTTGCATTTAAAATATGCTCTATGGGAAAACGGAATAGGCACAAAGAAGTCTATCGATACTTCTCCCTTTCAAATGGTTTATGGAACAGATGTAGTGTTGCCCATAAATCTAGCACTTCCAGTGATGAAACTATGGCAAGACGAGAAGGAAGAACCAAACCCTCTCACAGGAAGGATAAACCAGTCGATTGAAGTTCAGTAGCACAGGGACATAGTAGATGAAAAGTTGCAGAAGTACCAGGATGATATGAAGATTTTATTTGATCGCAAATCCAAGAATAGGAACTTTCTCCCAGGGGATCTGGTTTTAAGGTGGGATGCTCGAAAAGAAGACTCGAGAAAAAATGGTAAATTCGATCATATTTGGTATGGACCCTTTAAGGTATCATCTTCTGAAGGAAAAAAATTATTTCTACTTGAAAATTTGGATGGTAAGATCTTGAATGCTCCTGTTAATGGGCATTTTTTAAAGCATTATATGGAATAATTAATTCACCAACC
>SNQJ01S0092234.1:35667-47658 GCA_010110895.2 Picea sitchensis
TTATGGGTCCAATTACCCTTATATAAAACTATCCTAATCTAGTGTTAATTTAATCTAGACTAATATATATGTACAATTATATATACATGACCTTATATATGCTAATCTAGTTTGTTACTTTCTTTTATCGAGAGACGAAAGAGAAGGTATTGCTTTCTTGTAGTTTCTTGAAGAAGGAAATCCTCTGGTAAAACAAGGGCTCAACAAAGTTATGATGTGGTTTGCTCCTACGTAAGGAGACTTAAAGAATGAAAATCATTTGTCCTGAATTAAAATGCATATTAATCCTAAGATGCAAGTGAACAAAAGGAAAACCTATCTTGACTAAGAAAAGGATATCCTTATGTTTAATCAAGAGAAAAGTATTAAGTAAGAAGGGGAAATATTGTGATTGAACCTGGGGTTAAGTTTTACATGTANGTAGTTTGACAACTTACAAGTTGTTCAAGAAGATATACAATGAAACAATCTTAATAAATTGTTATTGAAATAATTTTTTTTATATACCCAAATCCAATCATGTGAATTAATACATTATAAGATTTATATTGAACTAAGGAAGTAGTTCCTTTAACTCAATACAAGATGTAACAAGACAATTTTTTAATTTACCAATAAATAGTTATTTAGTAATTCCAAATAAGTCTCCATGAATTGTTCATCAACTATGATTGAACCTATCATCTCCTACAAAGATATCTCTAAACAGAACAACAATTAGCATAAAATTAGCAAGACTAACAATAGTGCTAATATTGATCAATGATATACTAATTGGCATAGAATTGTAACCAGGTTGAAAGAAACATCAAAAAAATAATAACAAGTCAACAAATCATATACAATAGTGTAGAGAAGTGAAAACTTATTTTCATTAGCTGCAAATGTTGTTATACAATCCTATGAGTCCTTAAATCCTTCAAGATGCAGCTTTACAATAGTGCAATTTTTTCTCCTATCAAAGATCAAAACTCTACCTATTCTACAAAAAATATCTCTCTTACAATATTTAAAGTATGTCCCTGCATAATTTCCCCTCTCAAGTTTCATATCTAGAACCCCTTCAACTTATTTTCAGAGCTCTTTATATAATTACATGCAGCAACAACGATTCTGAAAAATCTTGCTTGAATCCGATAGGATTTCTCCAAAATTATTGATTTTATGAGGACACGGCCTATTTGTGAGGTAAAAAAAAAACATTTTGGAAGTGGGTTTTCAACCATTTGGTGAAATTCTTCTCTGATCATCCTGAAAATGATCTACAAAATATCCTCCTCAAGATGGATGCAATTTTCAATTTGTCAAAACAAATTACCAAATTAGAATAAAAAAATTCATGTTTTCCCTTGCTATCCCATGAAGATAATATTAAAAATGAAAAAAATATTGAAATGAATAAGCAACAACAAATCTTCTTGGCCAAAGAAAATCTTCTAAATCAATTCAGAAAACTAATTTTAGTTGAAAATCCGTAGCCTTCACTTTTGTTGTTTTTTTGGAATATAAAATCTCTAGATTTACTTGAATTAATGTCTCTAGATTGTTCTCCATGGAGATATTTTTCCAACGAGTGTTTGTTTGTCTCATTTGCTTGAGAGAAACTTAAGATATCACTTGTCAAAGTTGAGTTATCAAAACTAATTCGATTTATAAAAAATTATAGGCAGTTATATATATATATATATATATATATATTGCATTTAATTATTTAATTTAAGTTATAATTACAAAATATATATACACGAATTACAAAAATAAAAAATTAAATCAAATTTAACTAATAATTAACTTAATTGATTAATGATAAATAAAATAAAAATTTATTTACATTAACATTAATTTTATTTACAAGAAATAAAATACATATTTTATGCCTGGGTGGTGAAAAATGACCACACTTTGACCAAGGATATCTTTAAAATCCTAAGTAAGAATAAGGTGAAACTTGAACAGTTGGAGTGTTGGCAACAAAACAAAAGTAGTGAAGATGACACACTCAACTCAAATCAAAATAAAAATCTCACAAAAGAAACCAAACCAAAACGTTCTAGAAGGTGATATTAACAAAATTTATATGGAGGGACCCATAATAATTCTAAAAAATTATGTGGGGTGTTGTGTTCGCAACAATTGGAAACACATGGGGACGAAGAAGTTATCTCTAGTTAAGATAGTATGACTAAATTTACAAAATATCAAAATAAAAGATTTCAAAATTTTCTAGCACATGATACCGTCCCCAAGAGTCCCACATAAGACAGAATCAAAGAAAAATAATATTTTAAAGATGAAAGTCCTTGAATTTCCATATCTAAACAATGAATCCAAATATAGGGAATATTTATTAACTTTTAATTAAATCTCTACTATTGGATAGTAAAAATAGCTAGGAGGTTATTAAAGATTAGTATGCATGTGTTATAATATTACCTCTTTTCTCAACACTACTTCGCTCCGGCAGGCCTATTCAACACCCCGACGAAGTTGTCGCGGTACCTTGTATGCATTTAACTATTTCTAACAATCATGTTTAGTACCCCGAAGGGTTTGCATACATTTCCCACACATATGTTCCTTCAACTCTCTTGTTCCCACCCTTTTGATAAACATATTTGGAGAATTGTTTTTAGCAATTGGGTGAAGAGAGAGGGGTGGTACAAGAGTCTTTCTATATAAATAGATAGATGATACGAGTTAAGTTTGACCCCACTAGTCTTCTCTTTATCTACCAAATAAGAGGCTTTAATTGTGGAGAGGTATGGGAGGGATTCAAAGTAAAGAATGTAGGAAATTCTTTCCTTTATAAAGGTGAACTTATAACACATCTTAATGTTCCCCATGGCTAATGGTTGATGTTAGAGAGAGTGAAAACTTAATAAAGATTACCTTTAAATTAATGAAATCCTATTAAAATGGTAGAGTAAAACTTTCCCCATGTAAACCAACTAGCGTATTTTAATAAATATTTTCCCTCGTATATACTTTGGAAATACCACAAAATCCAATCCAAACTAAGAATAAAGAAAAACCAAGCAAAACAAACTCTAGACCAAAAGTGAAATTAAACCACTAATCAAACTATGCAAATTTCAGAAAGGAAACTATAAACTTTAAAGACAACCTAATAAGCCATAATCAAGACAAGAATAAGAGACATCTCAACATAAGAAAACATAATGAGATGCATGTTTTCATTAATATTGAAATTGTGATTTATTATGTATTAAATGCTTTGTAATGGCTCAAGATTTTATTGCAAAACAAAATTCAAACTAAAGGGAAGTTATGATTAAAAATTTACTCATAAGTATTTTATCAAAGTGATGTCCCTCTCTGTCCTTTTTTCAAATCTTACTTCTTCCGAAAATGAATAAGATTTAATGATGAATTTAAAGAGTAAAGCTTAAAACAAAAACTTTAATGAAAAGCAAGATAAATAAGATGATAGGAAAAGAAAAAAGTAAAGGAAAAGTGATTACCTTGGCAATAGCTCACTATAGCCATAATCTCACAACTGATTTATTCAACAAGAAGCAATAAACTTTACCTAACCTAATTAAAGAAAACAAACTAAAACTACTCATATTCTATCCTACTCTAATCTACTCTACAAGAATGTCTAGGGATGAGTAAAGCCAAATTTCTAGTGAATCCAATCCTTTTGTTTTATTCCTGCAATCATATACACAATAGGAATTAGTAACAGAAATTAGATAAATAATAAACAATCAAAAGAGAAATCTAACCTACTATGTACAATTATTTCTAATAGAAACACGAGAAGAAATTTATTAACATGGAAATTCATTTGAAATGTATTTTCCAATCAAGTTTCAATTATGTCTTGAAAATGATTGTGAAATTGTTGGAATGTAAACATGATTGGAAAAGTAATTGGCTCACCCTGATGAGAAAAGTTGGTATTATTTACAATAGGAAAATAATTTACATTACTATTTACAAGAATGTTAACATTATTGTTATAAGACAGAAAGGACTTATTCACAAGAATTTTGTTTTTACTAGTAGTTGAAATAATGTAATCAGAATTAACACTAGCATCTACTTGTGTAAAAAATTCAATATCGTGACTAAGAATGGGAACTTGAGTGATAACAATAGAATCATAAATATGTATGGATTTTTCTTCTTGAAAATTGAAATAATTATGAGAAGATTCCAGCGGAGAATCAATTTTAGTATGATCTTTAAAAGGACACCCTACATATTGAAATAAAGAGTGATTATGAGGATTGACAACACAAGGACCTGACATAACCATCACCTGAAACTGAAGTGCCTCTACATTTTCAATCTCTAAATGATCATCATAAATGATTTCAATTTCGTCCTTTGTAAAAGGTAAATTGGAACCAGGAGAATAATAAAATGTACATTGTTGAAAGTTCTCATAATTGTTGAAAGAATAATCATTTAACAATTTATTACTCTGATCAAAACTGACAAGTATTTCTTCATTTACTAAATTTATGGTAGCTCCCATGTTTCCAAGAAAAGCATCTAAGCACAAAGAAACTTTTGAATGATCAGCAAATGAATTAAGATCAGTAAAAAGATCAGGGTAAGAAGAATAATGATTATTCAAACAGATGAGATGAAATGCTTCCCTATCTTACTGAAATTTATTGACAGTATCATAAAAATCAGAAGTAATTGTTGTAGGAAGAATGTTATTAATTGAATTATTACAACTAACATTTTCAATTTGAATTATTGATAGTGGATTTTCTTCTTTAGCAAAATTATCATGTTTTAGAACAGATTCAGGAACATCATTAATTTTAATGGATGTATTCATGTTTTCCTCAGATTGTTCATTTATAATTTCTACATTTCCAGTTTGAATGCAATCAACAATAGGTTCATCAACAACAATGAATAGAATAAGAAAAATAATATATTCTTTCTCATTATGATTAATACAAGGAAGAGAAAGAATGTGTCTAAACCATCCTATTAATTCAAGCTATGAAGGAAAAACTTTGGATTGAAATTTAAAGAAAATTAATTTAAATATAAGAAGAAAATACTCATAAGACTCACCTTCAATTCTACACAAATTCTGTAAATGTGAATGAACCTGCACAAATAAGATATAGCTAGCAAAGGACATACACAGTTTGCATAAAAATGAGAAAAGATGGAAACGAGAGAGAGAGAGAATAAAAGAATTCTATTAATTGAATGAGTGAATGATAAATTACACATAATATACTGTGTATAACGCAACTAATGTGCACTGTAAGAGAAGTCAATGCACCATAGTGGTGGTATAGAGTGATCTAGACACACACCGAAAGTTACGGGAGTTAAACACCACCTAGTCCGAGTTTACTAGCCTCTCATTCTTTAGTTAACTTACTGAAACATGGTGAAGTGCGGGTAATGCGCTATCCTAGTGATAATCCCAAGTAAAATGTGCATTAGCAGTGATGATTCCAATGATGCATGGTGATGGAACCAATGTGTCATTAAGAATCCACTCAACTGATCCAACTGAAGTGTGAAATGAAGAGAATATTCTCTTAGAATGTAGGAAAAGGAATATTCTCCCTAAACTATAGGAGATTGAATAATGACTAATAATCATAGGGAAAACCTGAGGAAAAATAAATCCTAGGTCTTTGTGAAGTATCTCCAACACCCCCCTGAACATCACTATGGTGAAAATAAAAAGTGGGTCTTGGCAGCGAGCCCATGTTAGGTACCCAAATACAAAAGAAACACTAAAATAAATGAGGAAAGAGGGAAACCCTTAGGGGTGAAAACCCCCTCAAGGTACAATGTATCAAAAAAAGAACTGGCAGTTGTTAGGAAACTATGCCCTTTACTTCAAGACAAATGCACAAAGAATGGAACTTATGCTCAATGAAGGTCTTGGTGAAGATGTTGCAGTCTGTTTTGTTGAAGGACAGAAATGCAGGTCGATGATCCCTTCATGTACTAAATCCAAAATGTAGTGCATTTGCATCTCGATGTGCTTCATCTACTGCCTCTGAACTGGTTCTCTACAGAACTTCAAAGTGCTCTGGTTGTCACACCAGATGACGATTGGTCGATGAAACTAAATTCCCAACTCAATAAGAAAATGTTGTAGCCACATAGACTGAATGGTTATGTTAACTATCCATATATACTCTCCCTCGGCTGCATATATAACAATAGCAACCTACTTCTTGCTCGAACAACAGATGGGCCCTGAACTAAGACTAAGTGATCAGTAACCAGATGTGGACTTGCAATCAATGTTGTCACCAATCTAGTCAGAATCAGTGAATCTGATGAGGTCCAATGTAGAGTCTACTGCATAGTGAATCCCAAAGGTGATGGTTCCTTGTACATATCGAAGGATACGCTTTGCAGCCTTCGAATTTAGCTCATGTGACTCTTGCATGAACCAAGATATTTCTCCAACTGCATTGGAGAGGTCTGGTCTGGAGTGTGTGAGATACAACAAGATCCCCAATAGATGTATGTATAGTGTGTTTTCCACCAGTGGAGTGTCTTGTCCATCCTCAAGTATGACACTTGATAGGAAAGGAGTTGGGGCAGACTTGCACTCTATCATGTGGAATCTCTCGTGGAGATCTCGTGCATACTTATCCTGAGATAGTTTGATGCTTGATGCATCCCAACTGATATCGAGACCAAGGAATAAATGTAGCGAACCCATGTCCAGCATCAAGAACCTATCATGTAGAATCCTCTTGACTACAAAAATATTTGAAGTCGAGAAACCATTGATCAACAAATCATCAACATATAGAACTAGGAGTAAAAATGAATCAGCCATCCTGAGCATGTAAGTGTTCGAGTCTGACTTACAATGTATAAAGTTATGTGACAACAACTAATATTCATGCATCTAGGCATACCATTCCCTTGGGGTGTGCTTGAGGCCATAAAGTGACTTATTTAGTCGACATACCAAAGATGAATCCTACATGAAGCCATGGGTCTGCTCCATATAGGTATCCTTGGAGAGATCTTCATGAAGAAATTCATTCTTCACATCCATATGATGGAATTCCCATCCCTTAGATACCCCAATAGAAAGTTCCAAACATATGGAATCCATATTCACCACTAGAGCGAAGGTCTCATCATAGTCAATGTCCTATACCTACTGAAATCCTTTGGAAACTAGCCTGGCATTGTATCTACTAACCTGTCCATATGTTGTGCTCTTGGTCCTATAGACCCATATGCACTTGACAAGTTTCCTTCATGAAGGAAGGGGAAACAGATCCCAAGTCTGGCTCTCGAGGAGGGAGTTGTACTCCCTCTGCATGGTGGATTCCCAAAAGGGATTCCAAGCAACCTCACCATAAGACTGTGGATCTGAAGATTGAACCCAGAAAATATGCCCGGGTGGCATTAGTTTGGTGGCAGTGAGTGAAAGAGGAGGATCCTCGAAATCAGATTGAGTCCTTCTGGTATCAGCTTGATCCCCAAAAATATCTCCTACATCCTGAAGAGTAGTCTTGGCCCACTTGAGCCTTAGCTGTGGCTTTACATCTGCATCTATGTGCACTAACTCTGCATCTGACTATACTGACACGGTATTTGAATTATCTAAATCCTATGAATCAGAAATCTCATATGAAGAAGATCTGGCATGTGCATGCTCATCATCTCTGACAGGTGGAAGAAAAAATGTGCTTTCATGCGGTTGTTGAGTTATATGTGAGATACTTTCCTCGAATTGGACACTATGCTTAATGATGAGTTGGTCCATGGATGGATCAATGAGTCTATATCCCTTCACACCGTCGGGGTATCCAACATAAATACACTCTTTACTCTATGGATCGAGTTCCTTCCTCTTCTAAGAAGGAATCCTGGCCCATGCACGAGAACTGAATATACAGAAGTGGGTCACTCCCGGTTTGAATTTACTCTAAGCCTCATAAGGGGGTCTTATCCTTCACATATCTATGGGGATATATATTTTGGATGTAGGTTTCACAATTAAGTGCTTCATCCCATAATCTTTGTGGAAGTGATTTTGCATACGACATGCAAGATGCCATCTCTTTCAGGGATCTATTTTTCCACTTAGTAACTTCATTTTGTTGCAGAGTATAAGGAACCGTGCTCTGCAACTGAATACCGACCTAAATATAAAGATTTTATATCTCATGGTTGACATAATCCCCCCCATTATCTATTCAGAGGACTTTTATTTTCTTTCCTGACTATGTCTCAACAAGGGCTTTGAAATATTTGAGGTGTTGAAAGACCTCAGATTTTTTCCTGAGAAAGAAAGTCCAAGTATGGCATGAGAAATAATAAAACAAAATGAGCATGTACCTTGCTTTATTGATTGATGTATGAGTAAAAGGTCCCATGATATCATTTTGGATCAAATCCAAAGGAGAGGAGGCCTTTTGAGTATTTCCTTTGTTGAATTTCTCTTGAGGGTGTTTTCCAAGAACACGTCCCTCACAAATTCCTTTAGAGGAGTGGATGTCAGGTAGACCTTCAACCATTCCCTGATTTCTAAGTTGTTTCATATATATGAAATTTAATTCCCAAACCTTTCGTGCCATATCCTACTGCTTTCATCAGCATGCATAAGCAGTAATGCAAAATTTGGTTCAATAAATTCAGAAAACGTGTAGAGTCTAAATTGGTAATTTACCTCACTAGTAGAAACTTTGGAATTGGTTTGCATGTCATAGATATCCACTGCATCAGGTGTGAATATTACTTTTTTTCTGGTGTCGTAGTTTTTCATCTAATACTCAGAGAGAGATTGACAGAGAGTTTGGGAACGTGTAGCACATTCTCGAAGCTCTTGTTTGTGAGTTCAAATCTACCTTTGTCACTAACTTAGACTAGAGAGTTGTCCCCCATAAGAATAGAAGGACCTTTACATGTGTCCAATGAATATTATACTTCCTTTTTGGATTCCATGTGGTGTGATTCACTTGAATCTACAATCCAAGCATCAGGAGAGAAGTTAATGGCAATCAAAGCATGGCTAGAATTATCTTTCTTGGGGTTTAGATATTCTGGCTTCTTCGTCAGTTACAGGAGTTAATTGCCACCTATTCTGAGTTAACTAGCCTCTCAGTCTTCAGTTAACTGACTAAAACAGGTTGAAGTGAGGATAATGTGCTAGTCTTTTCATAATCCCAAGTACAAATCACATTAGCAGTGATGATCCCAATGCTTCATGGTGATGGAACCAATGTGGCATTAATAATCCACTCAACTGATCTGACTGAAGTGTGAACTGAAGAGAATATTCTCCTAGAATGTAGGAAAATGAATATTGTCCCTAAACTATACAATATTGAATAATGACTAATAAACATAGGGAAAACCTTAGGACAAATAAATCCTAGGTGTGTGTGAAGTATCTCCAACAAATTATCAAGTTCTAAGTAAACATGATTACAATCATAGTCTTGAAATGTTTAAAGGATCATTCATAAAAACTCATCCCAGCTATATATATAAGCAACTGGTAATGATTCACACCATTATTTGGCATGGCCTATAAAAGTGAGAGTAAAAATCCTTCACATAATACCCTCATCAATATCAAAAATATTACAATTCAAAATAAATTGACGAACATGGTTAAATGCAGAAAAAATAGACTCACCATTAAACTTTATTTTTGACAAGAATTTAACTACCTTTTTTGGAGTTCTTGAAGATGCCCGACCATATATACAACTGCAATACATGAAGTTTAGAGTGAGACATTGAATAAAAATGAAAGAATTAAAACCAACAACTCAAAAATGAGCAACTTGTCATGCCCATTCTTTGGTGGCCCTCCTTCTAGCGCCGAAAATTTTGATGGCAAAAAATGACCATAATCAACATTGGGGAAATCACCAGTTCAGAGCCCCAATTAGGCCCTTATCTATTTGGGATGGTGATTTCGACTAGGTTTATGGGTCTAGTTAGCCTTATCTAAAACTAGTTTAATCTGGTGTTAATCTAATCTAGACTAATATATATGTACAAAGATATATACACGAACTTTTATCTACTAATGTAGTGTGCTACTTGATTTTATTGACAGACAGAAGAGAAGGAATTGCCTTCTTGCAGCTGCTTGAAAAAGGCAATCCTCTGCTAAAAAAAGGCCTCAATAAAGCCACGTTGGGGTTTGCTCCTGCGTAAGGAGACTTAAATAATGAAAAGAATCTATCCTAAATGAAAATTCATATTAATCGTAATATGCAAGTGAACAAAATGAAAACCTATCTTGAATAAGAAAAGGATAGTCTTACTCTTAATCAAGAGCAACGTATTAAGTAAGAATGGGAAAAGATTGTGATTGAACTTGGGGTTAAGTTTTACTTGTAAACTCTCAAAGTAGTTTGAAAACTTACAAGTTGTTCGAGAAGATATACAATGAAACAATCTTAAAAAATAGTTATTAAAATAATTTTTTGCATATACCCAAATCCAATCATGTGAATGAATCCATTGTAAGATTTATATCGAACTAAGGAAGTAGTTCCTTTAACTCAATACAAGATGTAACAAGACAAATGTGTAATTGACCAATAAATAGTTATCTAGTAATTCCAAAGAAGTCTCCATGAATTATTCATCAACTCTAATTGAACCTATCAAGTCCTACAACGATAGCTTTAAACAAAACGACAATTAGCATAAAATTAACAAGACTAATAATAGTGCTAATATTGATCAATGATATACTAATTGGCATATAAATGTAATCATGTTGAAAGAAACATCAAAGAAACAATAGCAAGTCAATAAATCATATACAATAGTGTAGAGAAGTGAAAACTTATTAACATTAGCTCCAATTTTTTTTATACAGTCCTCTAAGTCCTAAATTCCTTCTAGAAGCATCTTTACAATACTGCAAATTATTCTTCTCTTAGAGATCAAAATTCTACCTATTCTACAGAAAATATCTATCTCTTACAATAGTTCCCTTGAAAGTATCTCCCTGCAAAATTTCTCCTCTCAAGTTTCATATATGAAACCCCTCAACTTATTTGCATAGCTCTTTATATAATTACATTTCCTCTCCACCCCCAGGTCAAATCCACTATTAGCTACACAATTTCAAAATGGAAAATTACCAAATTCTAGCAACAAAAACCCTCAAACAACTCATGATATCTTTCAAAATATTCTTTTTCTTCAAAATCCTTTGCAAGTTAGATAAAATATCCTCTTTTGCAAATGGGTTTTCAACCATTTGGAGATATTCATCATCGTTTTCACAGAAATGAATCTGCAAAATCACCTCCTAATAATTGGCAGCAACAAAAATTCTGAAACTTTTCGTTTGAAGCCGATATGATTTCTCCAAAAATATTGATTTTCTGATGAAATGACCTACTAAGAGGTAAAAAAAACCATTTTGGAAGTGGGTTTTCAACCATTTGATGAAATTCTTCTCTGATTGTCCGAAAATCAATCTCCAAAATGCCTCCTGAAGATGGACGTGATTTCCAATCTGTCAAAACATATTACCAAATTAGAATAACAAAATTCATGCTTTCCCTTATTATCCCATGAATAATATTTTTTGTTTGTTAGTTTGTTCGTGACCTGCGGGACTAGCCTGTGGCTGAGAAACTGTGACTCAAGGGCATCTAAGTTGTCAAAATCACCCGGGGATCGCACCCGGCCTAAGCCACACCAACCCTTAACATGCATGGATTTTTTGTCCCCGTGGGTTTCGAACCGGTGACTTAACATCATGGAGTGCCTTAACAATGCACTCTTTCACCGATTGTCCTACACCTCGGGGAAAAAAAAATTATATCCCATGAATATAAGATTAACAAAGAAACAATTTGGAAATGAATAAGCAACAACAAATCTTCTTGGCCAAAGAAAATCTTCTAAATCAATTTAGAAAATTAATTTTAGTTGCAAATTCGTAGTCTTCACTTTTGTTGATTTTTTGGAATAGTAAATCTATATATTTTCTTGAATTAATGCTTCTAAATT
>SNQJ01S0092234.1:47668-60532 GCA_010110895.2 Picea sitchensis
ATAAAAATAAAAAATTATTTACATATTAATGTTAATTTTATTTACAAGAAATAAAATACATATTTTATGCCCAGGTGGTGAAAAATCACCACTTTGACTGAGGATATCTTTCAAATCGCAAGTGAGAATAAGGTAAAACTTGAACTGTTGGAATGTTGGCAACAAAACGAAAGCAATGAATATGTCACACTAAACTCAAATCAAAATAAAAATCTCACAAAAGAAACCAAACCAAAACTTTCTAGAAGGAGATATTAACAAAATTTATATGGAGGGACCCATAATAATTCTAAAAAATTATGGGGGTTATCGTGGCCAGAATAGGAGGTTACCTTGCAAATATTTAAATATGTCACATATGATATTGATGGAGGACATGAAAGAAAAAATATACAATTGGTTACTTCCCAAGTACGATTTTGTGACTTCATGAAGTACTTCATCGAAAAGACACAACATTATGTTCAGCATGTCCATGTGGCTCGATGGCAGGACGAGCAATTTAAAATATGCAGAGATACATTTTATGTTGGTATTGTGTTATCAGTGGTTTATTTTTCTGATAACTACACACTTCGACCACAAAATGAGATTCAAATCCAATATTTTCAGTGAGAGCAGGTCATCATAATGGTCCATATCACATACAGGCATGGACCAGATAGTAATGAACAAAACAAAGTTATATTGAAAGTGTATCACTTCTACATAAGCGATGATCAGTGCCATGACTTAGCCTACATATAACATTGTTTTCAATTATTCTACAATCACCTTAAGGAGAATAACATATAGATGTATCAACATTGGATTTGGCTATATGGTTGCATAGGCCAGTTAAAAAATGCTCTTATATTTCAATAGTTGTGTATGTTACACAAAAAACTAAAGGTACAAAACATTTGGAACTATTTTGAGTCTGGGCATGGGAAAGGGGAGCATGATGGAGCAGGTGCATGCATAAAAAGAGTTTTACACATGCAAGAAATGAAGTTCACAACTACTTCCCTCATTCGAGATGTGAAAACTATTGTTGAATGGTGTTCTTCATTAATGGGAGAGGGAACAAGAACCCATGAATACCAATCACACATGAAAGGACATGTACATATATGTTTTTGTCATTTGGTCGATTTATATCGATCATAGTGGTATGAATGCAAAAACTCTAGGGCATTCATGGATTCCATTCAGCTAGAACATCAAACAAGGAAATAGTTGAAATATGGATGAGAAAACTCTCTTGCTTCTGTGGTCCATGTAGTAGTAATGAATGGGATGATTGTGAATTGAAAGACTGGGTTAATAGATCGGATCATGTATCACTCTCCATTGGTCAATGTATAAATATGGAATTATCCCAGTTGGAGGAGTACCAATATAGTATTTTGGTAGATTATGATCATGTCTCATATCACGTACTGCCAGGTTCGTTGAATCGTTCTATTAAATTTTGAATAACTAGGGTAAATTTTTTATGCTTTCCTCATTTAGTGGAATCACATTTTGGCACTCCATTTTTTGCATCACACATAGATGCAGTGGTTTTCCCAAGAGATAATGAATGGGGCATTGATTATTGGTTGGAACGATGCTTAGAGGGAAAACATACCCTCATGTGACTGGTAACAGACTCTGAAGGCATTGAATTTATGATTGGGTTGATGGTTATTAAAGAAGAATATATGACACAAGATGAAAGAACACGAAAGAAAGGTGGTTATGTATTTCAATATTATAAACCAAATCAAGTCATATACCACTCTACAAACTTGGTTATTGGTAAAAACCTCCAACTACAAACAATGCCAAGTAAGAACTCATAAAAGGTATGATACTTCTTTCCTTACTAAGATCAAGAGAAGCTAATGGATACCGTCACTATTAGAAGTGATCCCAATGGTCTACCCGAATGACCATAGATATGTAAAAGGAATAATGTTTGCTTCATTTTATGTTTGTTATGGTATTCTTGTATTTCCATGTCTTTCCTTTCCATTTCCTTCCCTTGCCTTGTCATTCCTTTCCTTTCCATGCCATGCCATGCCTTGCCTTCACTTTCCTTTCCTTTCCTTTTCTTGTCATTCCTTAGCTTGCCTTGCATTGCCTTTCCATACCATGCCATGCCTTCACTTTCCTTACCTTCACTTCCCATTCCTTCACTTTTCATGCCTTCACTTTCCTTTCCTTTCCTTCACTTTCCTTCACTTGCCTTCACATTTCATTCCATTCCTTGCCTTGCCATTCCTTTCCTCTCCTTTCTATTTCTTTCCTTTCCATTCCATGCCATGCCTTCACTTTCCTTGCCTTGCCTTCACTTTCCATGCCTTCATTTGCCTTCACTTTCCTTCATTTTCCATGTCATTCATTTCCTTCTCATTCCTTCTCTTGCCTTGTCATTCTTTGCCTTGCCATGCCATGCCTTTCCATGACTTTCCTTCACTTCCCTTTCCTTGCCTTTCCTTGTCATTCCTTGCCTTTCCTTTCCTTTCCTTTCCATGCCATTCCATGCATTCACTTTCCTTGCTTACACTTTCCTTGACTTGAATGACCATAGGTATGTAAAAGGAATAATTTTGGCTTCATTTTATGCTTGTTATGATATTCTTATATTTCCATTTCTTTCCTTGTCATTTACGTGCCTTTCCTTGACTTTCCATGCCTTTCCTTTCCTTTCCATTCCATACCATGCCTTGCCTTTCCTTCACTTGCCTTACCTTACCTTTCATTTACATTCCTTGCTTTTCCTTTCATTGTCATTCCTTTCCTTGCCTTGCCTTTTTTTTCCTTTCCATTTCATCCCATGACTTCACTTTCCTTGTCTTTCCTTCACTTGTCATGCCTTCACTTTCCATGCCTTCACTTTCCTTGGATTCACTTTCCATTCCTTCACTTGCCTTGGCTTGCCTTCACTTTCCATGCCTTCACTTTCCATGCCTTCACTTTCCTTTCCTTCACTTGTCATTCCTTCACTTTCCATGCCTTCACTTTCCTTTCCTTAAATTTCCATTCCTTCACTTTCCATTCCTTCACTTTCCTTCACTTTCCATGCCATCCATTTCCTTTCCATTTCTTTCATTTCCTTGGAATTCCTTGACTCACCATGTCTTGAATTTCCTTCACTTTCCTGGTCTTTTCTTGCCTTTCCACTCCTTTCCTTTCCTTTCCTTTACTTTCCATGCCTTCACTTTCCTTTCCTTCTCTTTCCATGCCTTAACTTTCCTTGCCTTTCCTTCACTTCCCTTGCAATCCCTTCACTTTCCATGCCTTCACTTACCTTACCTTCACTATCCATTCCTTCACTTTCCTTTCCTTCACTTTCCATGCCTTCACTTTCCTTCACTTTCCTTTCCTTTCCTTTCCTTTACTTGTCTTTCCTTTCCTTGAATTTCCATTCCTTCACTTTCCATTCCTTCACTTTCCTTTCCTTCACTTTCCATGCATTCACTTGCCTTTCTTCCACTTTTCATGCCTTCACTTTCCTTGCCTTACCTTCACTTTCCTTGGCTTCCCTTGCCTTTCCTTTCCTTCACTTGTCATGCCTTCACCTTCCTTTCCTTTCCTTCCCTTCACTTCCCTTTCTTTCACTTTCTTTTCCTTTCCTTCACATTCCTTTCCCTACCTTCACTTTCCATTCCTTCACTTTCCTTCCCTTCACTTTCCATTCCTTCACTTGACTTTCCTTCACTTTCCATGCCTTCACTTGCATTTCCTTCCCTTTACTTACCTTGCCTTCGCTTGCCTCGCCTTACCTTCACTTGTCATCCCTTCACTTTACTTACCATCACCTACCATGCCTTCACTTGCCATGGAATTCCTTGCCTTACCATTCCTTTCCTTACCTTGCCATGCCTTGTTCTTCCATGCCATGCCTTGCCTTCACTTTCCTTTCCTTTCCATTCCTTTCCTTTCCTTACCATTCCATGTCATACCTTTCCATGACATGCCATGCCATGCCTTGCCTTCACTTGCATTTCCTTGCAATTCCTTTCCATTCCTTTCCTTTCCACTCCTCTCCTTGCCTTTCCATTCCTTTCCTTTCCTTTCCATGCCATGCCATTCCTTTCCTTCACTTTCCTTTCCTTGCCATTCCTTTCCATTCCTTGCCTTCAACTGCCATTCCTTATCATGCCTTGCCTTTCCTTCACATTCCTCTCCTTTCTTTTCCTTGCCTTGCCATGCCTTCACTTCCCATGAATTTCCATGCCATGCCTTCACTTCCCATGCCTTTCCATGTCATTGCTTTCCATGCCATATCTAGCCTAATAAGGTGTTAAATTGTCAAACATATGTAATAAGCACCGAGCAAAACCCTAGTGCCAGAAATACTCCAACAAACAATTTTTTAGTTGACGGAATGACAGCGGAGGGGCCCCACTAGATGAAACATAATGCTTTGGATCCAATGAAACTGACGAGTCATCCATCCGAGTCTCGGTTTGAGTTTTATTGCGAGTTGCAACTCACCTCCTCAAGTCATTCAGGGACATCAGACCAATTTGGTCCAGGGGCATAAAATCCAAACCAAGCAGCATAACAGAGTTTCATAAGCTCCCACAAGTTGGTTTGGCCAAGGCCCACATGACTACACTACCCAAAAACACCTGACATAGTGTTCTTTAAAATTGACCTCCTCTTCAGAAATTGCATTATGCCTCATTGAGAAAAATACTAGTGTCGGAGATACTCCAACAAACAACTTTTCGGTTGACAGAATGACAGTCGAGGGGCCCCACTACATAAAACCTGGTGCTTTGGATCCAATGAAACTAATGTTCCATCCATACAAGTCACTTTTTGAGTTTTATTATGATTTGCAAGCCACCTCCTCAAGCCATTCGGGGACATGTGGCCAATTTGGTTCATGGGAATAAAATTGAAAATGAGCAGCATAATGGATTTATGTAAGGTCCCAAAAGTTAGTTTGGCCAAGCCACACATGACTAAACTACCCACAAACACCTGACAAAGTGTTCATTAAAATCAACCTCCTCTTCAGAAATTGCACCATGCCTCATTGAGAAAAACACTTAGAGTGCTATAGATATTTCAACAAATGGTTTTTTCGGTCAATGGAATGACATCGGAGGGGTGTCACTAGCTTACAATGGGTGCTCCAAATCCAATGTAGTTGATGACTTATCCATTTGAGTCCCTTTTTGAGTTTTATCACAAGTTGCAAATTGCCTCCTTAATCCATTTAGGGACATGTGGCCAATTTGGTTCAGGGGCATGAAATCCAAACCGAGCAGCATAAGATAGTTTCATAAGCTCTCGCAAGTCAATTTAGCCAAGGCTCACATGACTAAGCTACCAAAAAATGCCCAACATAGTGTTCTTGAAAATCGACCTCCTATTCCAAAATTGCATTATGCCTCATTGAGAAAAACCCTAGTGTCGGAGATGCTCCAACAAACGGTTTTTCAGTCGACGAAATGACAGCAGAGGAGCCCCACTAGTTGAAATTATGTTCTCTAGATCCAAAGAAATTGACGGATCATCCATATGAGTCTCGGATTGATCTAGGATGATATTGGTGGCCACCCACCTATTCCAACTAGATCAAAACAATTTTCTAGCAATTTACTATTTTTAGCAGTTTTTTCGGTTCCCAAACTTCTAGGGCCATTTTGAGGGCCTACATGATGTTTTTTAATGATCCAGGAACCTCAATGTTATATAAAGTATTTTATTGATCCCCCAAAATTAATCTCCTCGTCGATACCTTTTCAACGAGCTATCATCCTCCCTAAACAGAGATTGTATGCAAAGGTTACGACCATAGGAAGTTGATGTACTAGCTTACCCCAACGAGGCCCACATGACTTTTGGTGCTTCATCTCCTACGTTTATGTTTTTGGATGTCTAGGTTTTTGGCATTAATGTTTATTGTAAAAATTCTTTCAAATCCTCATTTTACTCATCTTCTTGTGAATGAGCGTAGAATCACATCTCTTCTCAAAGATAAGTTGCCACCATTCTAGAAAGCTTGTTTCAGTCTGCATTTTATAGTTTCAACATATTTGTTATTTAATAGAAGTCTAGTTTTACTGTATGATTGTTGTTATTCATTTTGTCTCTATGTTAATATTATGAATATGTGTTTTCATCTATTCTTCTCATAAATCTGGATCAGTGGTATCAGAGCGGTCTTCTCCTTGTCGTTTTTTTTAGTGTATGTCCCCGACGAGGTCAGGGTATAGAGAGTTGGGTCTTGATCTTGTTTGTCTTAAGGAAAACTTATCTCGCATTCCCAAGAATCCTTCCATGGTAGGAAAAAATAAATATGGCAGCACAGGATATCCTTTCAAAATGTTTCTCGAGGAATCCCTTGAGGGACAGAGGAACGAGATGATGGACAACTCTGCACAAATCATTCGACGACTGTTGAAAAGAAACACATCTACCTAGAGAGGAGGCACCACCCCATTCAAGGTACATATCAACTTTGATATTCCTATATTTTAAGGTCAAATAGACGCAGATGTTGTAGACAAATGGTTGAATCTGCTAGAAGGATATTTTTCTATCCATAACTTTTTGAATAGAGAAAAAATTACTTTTTCTCTACTCAAAGTCGTTCCCCATATCAAAGATTGGTGGGATATTTTCTATGAGAAAAAGGAAATGGAGGAATCCTCATTATTTATAGTTTCACTTACATGGGAATCCTTCAGTGATACTATTAAGGAATAATACTACCCTGTTGGAAGTTATGACAACTTGTATACAAAATGGACCACATTGCAGTAGGAAAGGGACCAAGCAGTGGCAAAGTTCACAAATATCTTCCATACCTTGGGCACCAAGATGGGTATCAAATATTATGAGATACATCTGGTGCTCAAGTATCGTGGTGGTATGCATAGATACATCTAGGCAGAAATGGAGTTTTTGGACATCTCTTCCTTAGGTGTGGCCTATCGATATGTCGTCAAAATCAAGCACAAGATTAAAAAAATACATGACAGTTTGGGTCTGGGAACCCCTCAAAATAGAAGCAGAGAAAGGGTGGCCCCAACCCACATAACAAAGGATAGAGAAAATATGGACAACCTCAAGAAAACCATTCTAAGATGCAAGAAAAAAAGGACAATGGAAAGATGTAGAAAGATATCAGGAAGTGATGTGACTTCCATAAGATCCCCTGGCATAACACTGTTGATTTCCACTCAAAGCAGTCATTGGTAGTAGAGGTGAAATCCTATGAATCGGATGCAGGTTATCACTCAGATTTAGAAATAGAAAATGGGAGATGGACCATTGATGCGGAACCTAGTGCCATCGTTGCTACCACCAAGATCCAACTCGGTGAACCTGATGAACCAGAGGAAGGCGAGTTCCTCTTTCATTCAAAAATGTGGGTGAAAGGAACTCTGTTGTAGTTCATCGTTGATAGAAGAAGAGAAAATAACCTCATCTCAACATAGGTTATCAATTGGTTGGTCCTGTCGATAATGTCTCACCTGTGTCCCTATACCATCGGATGGCTCCGCTAAGGAAGCGATCTCCGTATCAACCAACAGTGTCTCCTGCCATACGACATCAATTCATTCAAAGATGAGGTATTGTGTGATTTTTATCCCCTTGAAGTTTGTAATGTTCTTTTGTGCCAACCTTATTTATGGAAATTTCATGTTGTAAATGAGTCTAGGCCTCACAATTTTATTATTACTTTGGACAGGAAATTGTACATGATACCCAAGGTAGTCCAACCTAGTTCGATTTCCTTGATCTCTGCCAAGAAATGCAAGAAGGTCATCTCTTAGACTAGAAAGTTTTTCTTCTTCGTGATTCCCTCTCAGAGTGAGAAAAATGTTGTAGCCACATCCATGGCCTCTACGGCCAACCTCTCCATGCAGCAGAAGAAAGTGGATAAGGTCACTAAATAATACAAAGACAACTTCTCCTCACTTACCAGGGTACCTCTGCACTATCAAGTCAAGCATTCCATCGATTTGACCCCCGGTACACCTCTACCCAATGGTCCAATCAATCATTGATCTTGTTGTGAGGGAAATCTCCCTACGGACTAACAAATAGGGTTTAGACTTTGCATGCATATATGACTGAAGAAAAACTACTTTCTACCTTCATCCCTAGATTTAAATCCCCTTTTCTTAGTAAATGCATGGAAAGGTCAACCTACCTCGTTCTCAACGTTTGATGTCGATCCTCCGTTGTACTTGATTACTTTTTCACAATACTCCTTCCAAAGATGACCTGCAGACAAAATAAGCAACAACTATGCATGCATCCTACTTATATACTAACGGGTTAGAAATCCAAACATATACTAATCAAACTACAGAAAGTTCATGAATTGGGACGGGAAAATCATTTTCTCTATTACTTTGAATGAGTCAACTTACAAAATCTGATACCGGCCACCGCTCCGCAAACCTGCTCCTGGGCTCCTCTTTGACTGTCCTCCAACTGCTTTGCTTTGTATCTCCTCTGGCACAAGGAAATGCTAAAGGGTTGGGACAATGGGAATATGCAAATGGGCAGAGGTTATTTGCTATATTTTTCCTCCTTCCAAATGGGACCCCTACCCCTTCTTTTATAGGCTAGAAGGAGCTAGGTATTTGGACGAACCCTCGGCCATGCATGGCTGGGAGTTTTAGTTAACTCACCCATATCTTTTGTGTTCCATCGAAAACTTTCCTTTTTTCATGATTTTGTCGGTCCACACGGGTTGTTTTGGGTCAGCCAGTGTGTACACGCATGCAGTAATGGAGTAGGGCGCATCGGCCTTTATACAAGAGGTTTTTTAAAGAGTTGTTCATCAGTGCTTTGGAAAAGAAGGGATATGAGATGGCCTGATGCCAGGTAAGCATGTGTGGTGCAATTTAGGGTTATAACAGATGCCCCCTAATATGTGAAGTCAGAAGAGCATCTGATGGCTGAAATACATTACCAATATTTACTGATGTGCCGAACGATTGAGCCCAAGAATTAGGAATCGGGAGGTGCCATCTGCAAAATAACAAATGTTTCACCAAGGCAGGCATACCCATGCTCGAGATAAAATAGAATCATGGCTACCAATCAAATACACTGTAGATCCATGTCATATAACTATACAAAGAGTCATCGCGAACAATACACAACGGAGCTACATCTCGAAATTGAAAATATATACATCTAGAGTACCCATCTTCTAGAAGTTGATATGGCCTGATGGCTGGAGATGAGATCTTCATAGCTCAAGAAACAACTTCAAAATCTTCAAAAATTGGGTAGGAGTGTAATATGAGTGTACGACTACACTACCCAGAGGTCTTCGACGGCTCGTCGGTCATGGACTTGATAATCTTGATGATCAGACTGAAGGCTTCAGTGATTTCGAACAAGGACTTGATTGGATGTTCAATATGGTCGGGTATGAGGACAAGAGACATATTGCAGAGGGGCCAACTCAGGCTTGGTAACAAACTTACCTTGGATAATAGCACGACACATGATGAGACTCAGGCAACATGGAATTAATCATAAGTCTACGAAGCAGGAGGCAACGCAAACTCTCCATATGTTTGGAAGGATAACCAAATGGTAGAGGACACAATTCTATATAGCGAGAAAAAGATTCCTAAGGTCGTACTACATCCCATAGTCTGATGAACAAACGGATAGATGTGATTTATCCAAGGGTGACTCATTATGCTGCCAATAAAGAAAAGACTTTTCCCTTCCTCTTTTTGGGGTATATTTGATTTTTTTGTCCTTTTCAATAATTGTGGAAAAATAATAACGGAATATTACGTTACAAAGGAGGAACGAGTGTTGAAAACATACAAGCTCAAGGCACAAGGACAAGATTGATGTTCTAGTAGAATGATACTCGGGAAAAATCCTCCAGGGGCCAAAGGTGTTAAGACGCAAAAGCAAACTGTAACAAGGCTGGCGTATAAGGTATGCAAACGTGGTTAATAAAACACGCAATGGTAACGTCCTTCGATGTAAGTTTAACGAGCCCAGAGAAGGTAAGCTCGGTGGTTTTTCATGTTTTGAGAGTCTAAAAAACCATAAAAGGAGACTCCGTTGGGGTACCTTTTTCGAAGATAGTCTAGTCAGTTCGAAAAAGGGGTAAACTAGCACCGATTAGACGTTGATTCAAAACCATTTTAACTAGTGTGACAAGGACAAGATAACTCAGCTATTTTTTCATTTTTAAGGAGTCTGAAAAAAGCTTAACTATGGACTCCATCAGGAATGTTCTTCTGGACCAATTTAACGAGTGTGAAAGAATAAGGTCACTTGGCAATCTTTTCAATTTTAGGGAGTCTGAAAAGAGCTTAACTATGGACTCCGTGGGGGTTCCTTCTTCGTAAGTTTAGTCCCTCAGGCCCGAAAAAGAGATAAAATTATACCTCAGAGTACTCTTCTATAGAGCTGAAGTTCCATAGAATATACCTTTGTTCGTACAATTGACCGTCCAGATTGAAAAAGGGGTAAACTACCGCCGGACAGACGTGACTTCAAATTTCAGTTTAACGAGCGTGAAAGGCCACAAGATCACTCGACAATCTTTTCATATTTAGAGGGTCTGAAAAGGGCTTAAAAGAAGACCCGTTATTTTTTGGGAGTCCTGAGGGTGAAGTCAAGAGCGAAGAAGAATCATGCAAATGAGGCTCAAACTCATATTCAGGAAAGACTATAAGGACTCCTGAGCCTATAGTGTTTTTAGAGACAGCATGAATGCCATAATGCAACCAGGATCTACCTAGGGCATCCATGTTCCGGTAAGCTCTACCACCAAGTTGTGACACTTCTAAAGAAAATATGATGGTTCCATGTCACAACCTGATGGGATCGATCCTCTGGAAAAAGGAAAAAGACAACGAGATACAAAAATCCGGGTAGAAACCGAACCTATATGCTCAAGTTGATCATCGGAAAAAATTTCATGGATCGTCAAAAATACTCAAAACTCCCTAAAACTGTCCCAATACCCGATCAAATCCCTCTGAAGCAACTCTTGAATCACTCTAAATGGTTTTTGGTATAAAGAAAATGATAAGGGAGGCCAAAAAAGTGACAAAAAGAGGCCAAAAAGTCTATAAATAGAAGCTAGCAGCTCATTATCACCATTGCTAATTTGGAAATTGACTCTGGAACCAAAAGACCCCCTTTGATAAAAATGGTGATTTTGGGAGCTACAGTGGAAAAAACGAACTTCCATCTGGACCAAGTAAGTACAAACTCCCCTATCTAGCTATTCAATTCTTGATTTTTGCTTTTCATTTCATTTTTTGGGTGGGCGTCGACCTTTAAAAGGTCGGCCCTAGGTCCACGTGGGTTGTCTCTGGACAGGCCGCGTGTACACTCGAGCAGAGTAAAACCTGCTCATGGGTACACACGACTATCACCTAGACAACACGCGTGGACATCCCTTTATAAACAAAAACAATCAATAAACACTCACTCACCCTCCTGAACCTTGTTGTTTTGGCAGGATGTATGTCCAATGGAGGGAAAGGGAGCACGGAGAAGTTGGTGAGTTGGTTGCGGGAGATCCGAACGTCGTGGCTGCGTTAATGTAATGTGGTTTGCTAAAGTTCTTCCTGTGTCCTTTTATGCGGGCGCAACCGAGGTTACTGAATGCCTTGGTTGACTATTGGCACCCTGATGTAAAAGCTTTTATGCTAGAGGTGCAATCACTGGTGCCCACCACCGAGGATATCTACTTTTTGACTGGCCTCAAGGAGAGGGGAACCAGTCAACTTTAGGACGTTTCCATCGGGGCCGCATAACATAGCAGAACTAATAGCCCTGCACTGTGAGGCTGGGACAAACCGTTTGAGCTCCCAGGTTCCTATAAGTAAGATCACTAACCTATCGCTGCAAGCGATATTATTTCTCATTGGGTGGATTACCGGTTCAATGACCTTACATCAGACGTCCCACGCACAGATGAACTATGTTGTCCAGTGCTTGAATGCACAAATTTTTGACTAGAGTACCACACTACCGGAGTGTATGAAGAGGCAATTGACAGATTGTCGTCAGCGGACACAGAGGAACTTCGGGTTCGGGACTATTTTATGTTCGTTCTTTTTTGAGAGAGTCCCAAGTTTTAGTCCTCGGGTAGTGGTACGAGGACATCAGGCCTCTTTTCCTACAATGTGTAGATGGGCAGTATTACGGCCATGACAGGGTGGTGGAAGGACCAATGAGTCCTTCGATGATGACTTTTTTGCATGGATGTCACGACAGATCCCGGTTATAGAGGACTACCTCTATGCCGGGATTGATTTTTCGAGAGACCCGGAGATACCAGTACCTCCTGGTGAGGAGTGAGGGGAGATGGGTAAGTCTCCACCCTTGTAGTTTTTTTTTGTTGTATACGTAACTTTTATGTCATTTTTGTTATATATCATCATTTTTTTTATATTCCAGAGTATTTGATGGATATACGTTTGTTGCATGCAGATGTGGAACCAGTGCGACCTGCCAATTATGCAAGGAACAGGCGTCGTCCTTGGCCAGGGGTTGCAGTTGCCGCTGTCGAGGGACCAGTAGTAGCAGGAGACCTCCCGGCCAGGGAGGCTGAGAGGGTACTTAGACGAGTTGAGCGGAACTTTACTGCACTCACTCACACAGTCCCGATGGCAGAGATTGAGGATCTGTCGCCATCCATGCAGCCTTATGTAGTGGGGGCACCTCGGATGTGGGTCCAATTGTTTAGGCATTTAGCCCATGCTGTGGACTAGTATAACAGGGCCCATAGGCCCTGAACCTATTTAGAAATTTTATGTGCCACGAGCACTACTTGTATATATTTTTTGAGGGCATAAGCCCTGTGACTCGTTATTGGTCCTATTTTTGAGGTGCTTGCGTCCATCTATGTACTCTGGTTAC
>SNQJ01S0092234.1:61864-94395 GCA_010110895.2 Picea sitchensis
AAGGATTGTACGTGGGGGGGGGAACTGAATTATTGCCTCAACCTTGAGAGGATCGACCATGATCCCTGTTGTTGACACTATGAAACCTAACAATCATCCTGACATTACACAGAAGTTGCACTTGTTTGGATTCAGACGAATCCAAAAATAGCGACAACGTTTGAAGATGAGTCGGAGGTGTGTGGGATGATCTGTTCTCTTGCGAGATCGTGATGCTAAATCATCTAGATAGACCTTGACTATATGCTTGAGGTCATGAAAAGCAAAAGACATGGCCCGCTGAAAGGTGGCTCTAGCATTTTTGAGACCAAAAGGCATTTTACGATATGTGAATGTACCCCATGGGTAGATGAATGTCGTTTTGTGCTGGTCTTCGTGTTTGATTTGGATTTCATTATATCCCAAAAAAATGTCCATGAAAGAAAAGGATTCACAACTTGCACATTCATCAATGATCTGGTCGATGAACGGTGTGGGAAAATTATCTTTGGGACATGCCTTGTTCAAATCATGGAAGTCAGTGCATACACGAATCGTTCCTTGTTTTTTATTGACCAGCATGGGGTTTGATACCCATTGGGTCAAATGGATAGGATATATAAACTCATCTTTTAGCAATTTCTCAACCTCAACCTTAATGGTTGTTGCTTTCTTAGGATTCACTGGATGAAGCTTTTGTCGAACCGTCTTGGCATCAAGATACGTTGTGATTTCATGTTCAACTATTCTTGGATTGATGCCTGGCATTTCCTCATAGGACCAGGAAAAAACGTCGTGGAATTCTTTGAAAAGATTTGTGTAGATTTGAATCTCTTTAGGGGAGCAGTCCACTCCGACGAAGACATTTTCCACGACACCAGGGTTTCGGGAGATATTGATCGGTAAGGTTTTAGCGATAGTTTCCATATTACCCTCAGCATAAACCTCATGTGTAGCTAAAGGATTAATAGGACAAGAACGCGCTCCCGTCATGGTCACGGTGAATTATCCCACCTCAATTCAGCTTAACTCTAGGAGGAAGTATGATTTGTGATGAAGATCTTCCCAGGGTTTATCCAGTCTAGTCATTACTTCAATTATTGCTTCATCATATGGCAAGACTAAGTCCAATGAATTGGTGTCAGCGAGAGAACCCTGAGCCCAAACAGGCTCTAGAAGTGGATCTAACTCTTGTGCAGGAGATGGATCAGTGTGGGATGAAGTTTGTTGGACTAAAGAGTATGCCACTTTAGCTACGGATAAGGGCATGGACATGCCCGGGTGTCCTACCTCATCCATCGTGGCCGATGGGGAAGGAAGTATCCACAGATCATCAAAGTAAGTCATGCGGAACAATGAAACTTGAAAAATCTCAACCTTATGGTGATTGGATATAAATTTGATATCGCCTTGAGGGGGTGGGTAATCGAAGGTACCCATCAAATATGGGCACAAACCAACCCCTACGTTGACAAAACCTGGTTGAGGATTA
Organism: Picea sitchensis; assembly: GCA_010110895.2. Lineage (NCBI taxonomy): Eukaryota > Viridiplantae > Streptophyta > Pinopsida > Pinales > Pinaceae > Picea > Picea sitchensis. The sequence continues at coordinate 63,336 of SNQJ01S0092234.1, forward strand.
TCAATCATCGGGACCGTGGATGCCCCCAAAGCAAGGTCAGGTCTAGAGAAGGACAATTGATCGATGGTCACTATCCGGCCCTCGTGTGGAAACAACAAGACTTGGAAAACTGTAGCAACCACAGCTTGCATGGAATAAGTCCAACTCCTTCCTAACAAGAGGTTATAGTCGAGGGGAGCATCGACTACCTATACTTCGACACACATGGTCTTGCCTCCTAACTGCACAGGAAAAGAAGGAACTATACCATGTGGTCGGAAAGAATGACCATCGAACACGATGAGGAGAGTAGGTGACGGAGACAAAACGGGTTGCCCAATGGCTTTCCAACATGCCAATGACATCACGCATGTCGAGGCTCCCTCATCAACCACTGTGCAGAAGATATTCTGAGTAAAAGTTTTCGTGGGATAAGCCACTACTATCTGAAACTCTATGTGGTAAGGTATACGAGGTTTTAAGTCGGTTGTATCCAACATGATTGTACCTGGATTACAAGTCTCGGTAGAGCCTAAAGAGGTTAACAAGGCTTTCCTCTGAGAAGGGCATCTTTGGAGGACTTCCAAAGCGGACATCGCACAAGGGGTTTGTGATAAATCTTCCACCACAGAGTAGTTCTAGGCGGCCCTTGCGTTTGGGTTATGAGAAGATTTTTTAAATGCACCTTTTGGAATGCGTGTCATTATTTCTCCCAACATCTTCTCAATCTGTAGAGGAAGAGATGGGAGGTCAGCTTCTTTACCCTTCTCTGAAGTTCTTGTTTTACTATAGTCATGTTATCTAGTCGATATAAAAGCATCACCCCTAACCATATATACGTTCATGGATGCAGGGTTGTTTGGAGGCAGACAGGGTTCCTGGCTGCCCCCTTTGGTGCTTCCAGAGGCTTGAGTTAGATTTTTCCCATGCTGAAATGGATTAGTCAACAAAGCCTATTGTTTTTGTGTCACAAACTTTTGGGCCTCTGCAAGTCGAGGACAGATATGGGCCGGGTGTTCTTCCGCACACAAGTTGCATGGATACCTCACCTTCTGTTTTTCAGTGTTTTCCCCGCCAGCATTATCGGTAGGTTTTTTATCCCCCTTTCCTTTCTTTCATTGTTTTTTCTTTCCTTCAGGGTGTTGGGTGGCCTTTGGGTTAGTCAATTGCACTGTGTGTACCTCCAACGTTTGGGTAGGGGGAGCAGCCAAAGTAGTAGTTTGGCTGGCCACTGTGTGTTGTATAGATAACTGCTGCAACTGCTTCGTCAATTGCTCAGCGGGCTTTGTGTGTGCTCAACCAACAATACCATTGGCATGTGGTCCAACTTTCTATCTAGTTTTATCCACTATTGAGCGTGGCGCATCTGCAAAGATGTTGTATAATAAACCGGACTGAGAATAGATGAGCTCAAATTGTTGAGCTCTCATAATGGCATCTTCTTCAGAGAATACACCCGACGTTGCAACATCTTTGGATAACTGCGGGACCAAATACTTAAGGAACCACTCAAGCAAGAATGTTGGTTGGACTGGTACCTTGATTATACTCTTCGAGCGTCTCCATTCTTTGATGTGATCATAGATATGGTCCACTTTCGTCTTTTCAAAATTGGCCAGCAGCTCTGTGTCGGCATCGTATCTCACAGGTAACTGGAAATGGTTTAGGAAATCCATTGCCAGCTCACCGAAGGAAGAGTATCTTGAGCGATCGAGCTCAATGTACCATTTTGTGGTACTCCCAATGAGAGTATGTTGAAACAATCTCAACTGTACAGAGTCATCTTTTAACGAGTTAGATGAGCACCAAAGATGGAAGGTAGTCACATGGTCACCTAGATCTTTTTTAGGCTTGGCTTCGAACTTCGGAATGTCCGAAGGCAACTTCATCGGCATAGGAGGCCAACGTAGATCATGTCAAATGGGGTCATTCAACAACCGTGTCAAATCTGGCAAGTGCAAAGTCACCAGGAAAGGTAGTTTGGGTTGTTGGTGATAACCTGGGAAAAAGGGGCCTGGAGTTTGACTAGCACCAGGTTGCCAGGAAAAGTTTGGCTACTGGCTCGGATTCTGGTAGAAGCTATGACCCTAGCTAGTGTATGAATTTTGCATATGTGGAGACATCATCGGCTGATTTCCAAAATAGGACATAGATGGTTGGGCATGCATTATATTCGAAGGACTCTGGGAAGGGTTGCTCCATGTTGGTCCCATGGGGATGGGCATAGTAGTTTGTCTGGGGTTCCATTGATTGTGGAAATAATTACCACAGATTGGCATTTTGGATGAGAGAACGGATCCCTGCCCTGAATTCCAAGGTCCTACTGCAGAAGAAGTTCCTATGTTTTCCCCCTGTGCAACAATAGTACCCTACATAGGAGTAGATTGTCCAAAACTGGGATTTCCCCCAGCCGGGAAAGCGACGGATGAGAAGGAATTGTTGCCAAACGTTTCAGCCAAAGAAAACAGTGTCGAACCTACCGGCATACTATGCGAAGGTGGTCCTTGACTCCCTGCTCCAAATAAACTATGGTATATAGGTTACCCGGCGGACTGCTAATGCGAACCACCGAGTAAAGGGGACGAAGGAGGGATATGACCTCCTCCATAAGGGAAAGAATTAAAAGGAGAAGGAGTGCCCCCAATGTGACCTTGCAGAGGAGCACTATAGTTCCCTGGCCCCAGACCTAAATTTTGTAAAGTGGAGTAAGAAAGTACAGGACTTGTACCTGAACTAGGCATCTCATATGAGAATGGAGGGCATGTTGCACTTGGTGTGAAAGGGTTTGTGGCCACCGCCAAAGACGGGATCGGACCACTGTGTAATGTAGAAGTGGTCGATACCATGGTGGATCAGACCAACAACAGTGAGTTAGGAGGTGAAAACTCTCCTATGGGGACAACCGTAGTGGGAATGGAAGAATTCCCAGAGAGAGTAACAACATTTGTTTCCATTGTTGTGTGCAACACTGTTTGACGCTCGTAAAAATGGATTGGTACGATGAAAGGTGCCAAGAAATCAGTGGTTGGGGTTTCAACTGGGCCAAGAGCATGTGCTTCAAGGTCCAAAATGGTCGATTCCTCTGGTTGTTGGTCGGGCACAATTGCTTGTAACCCGGTCGCTTCAAAAGACCCTTGTTGGTCTAGCTTTCGCCTCAATGGTGGTGGGGGTGGCTCCAGTGTAACCGCCGATAGGCCAAGAAGCCTTTGTGACCGGCAGATCTCGTGATCCTCCACTGTGTGAGAAGATCAAAGACACTCTAAGGTAGTCTAAATTCTCAAACATAACACACACTAAAAAATTTCCTAGATGATAAGACAGGCAAACACTAAACTAATTGGAAGAACAGTTACAACAACCAACATAAGAGCAACTTATCGGTGCAAGTGCAACTCGAACACGGAAGCACCCTATGGGTATACTCTGCAAAGCATGGCCCGATGTCTGTCCTAGGTACTGTGGTATACCCCCGCAATCACCTGTGTATGTCCCTAAAATAGATAGGCAACTAGGTTGCCAGCGCGCGAACAGTCACCAAGTGGGTACAGTCGAAAGTCGGGTAGACCACAATGAGCAGGGTATCAAGCCCAAAACCTGTCAAGGGTATCAAAAGCAAGTGGTCTGGAAGACAACTGAGGACCTCGAATGGATTTGAGACCCACGAAGCCCTGTGGCAAATGCAAATGATAGAATCCCAAGACAAGCCCTCTATATGTGTTCTCCACTATGATTGGTCCAGCTTTGGAGGGTTATCTCTGCTACCTTTCCACACGCGACCTCATGTTTATCCCTTGTGTTAGAGGGGGGTCCCAGATAACTTTCACGACACTGGACTTAGAGACTCCCTAACTCAGACACCAATTTTTGATTTTAAATGGACTTGAAGAGTTTCCTCTCCAACATAATCCAAGGCCCTAATCCTGAACTAGTTGGTGAACCCTACAAACATAAAAGTCTAGTAGATTTTAAATTTAGCGTTAATTGTATGGATTTGTCTTACGTCAAGGGGTATGAAAGTGAAACTGATAATGTGAAAAGACGAAAGCAAAAAATGAATAAAAAAGATGGAAACAAAACTTTTTACTTAATGCAAAATTTCAACAACTTTTCAAAATAAATATTTTTAATTTTCTAAGATTTTGGACAACAAACTCAAAAATATTTCACTTGACTACAAGCTACTTATGATCTAAGTAAACTGCAAAAACTTATGAAATAAATGACTTTTCCCTGGCTAATAATGAAGAACACACTCTTCAACCAAACAAGAAAATGAAAAGAGATTTATTTTTTATTTAAATGCTTGATAAAGCAAAAAGGAAAAATACCAACAAGAAAAAACCAAGAAAAACAATTATGGCCTACTCGCAGATCGCAAAGAATCGGGTTAAAAATCACACACTAGAAATTTAAAAAAAAAAATGACTCTCACACTTGTCTAAAAACCTTAAAAAATTCTTTTAATTTTTATGACAACTTTTTAAATGAGAAAAAGAAGGCTAAGGGTAAGATTAATCCTAAGCTACTGACTACTCAGACAGAAAAGCAAACACCTGAGAAGAATAATTCTTATCAAGGGAAAGGATGACGGCCTTACCCTTAACAAAAAGTATCATGTACAAGCACGCGACTGTTAATCTAACAGCACGCGTGCGAACATGCGCTGGATAGATACAGAGGGTGTGTACACACGGGCTGACCTTGTACAGGCCGCGTGTATATCTAAACTCTGAGAAAAAATGAAAACAGACAACCCAAAGCTAGGAAGAGACCACTGATATTGATAACCAGGATCCCTTGAAGGCTTGGACACTCTTTTTAACAGAGAAAAAAAAAACAACAATGTAAGGAAAAATTTATAAAGCCAAACAATCTGAGATAAGACTGTAAACAAACAAGACTCAGACAGAATTCCAGAAAACCCCCTGAGAATGTATGATTCTGACAGGGAAGAGGCTGACTACCTCCGAATTTCTCTGAACTCTACATGCTACTGCTACTTCTTCAGCTAGCGTTCACACACAGGCTGTAAGAGAGTAGGGCGCAGCTACACGCGTCCAGACCTTATGCAGGCCACGTGTACCTCTATGGGTCCCGAAAAACACAATCAAGCAAACCACAGGGAAAGCTGGTATGGAAAACCAGACTCCCTGCTAACTCAGACCTTACAGAAACTAAAAGAAAAAACAGGCAAGAAAAACTAGTCTTTAAAACTACCCAAAATCTAAATAAAATTCCAGGAACCCTAGAGAGTTTCCCCAGTGGAGTTGCCAATTCTATTGTGAGGGAAATCTCCCTATGGACTATCAAATAGGGTTTAGACTTTGCATGCAGATATGACCGAAGAAAAATTACTTTCTACCTTCATCACTAGATTTAAATCCCCTTTTCTTAGTAAATGCATGGAAAGGTCAACCTACCTCGTTCCTGACATTTGATGTCGATCCTTCGTTGTACTTGATTACTTGTTCACAATACTCCTTCCAAAGCTGAACTGCAGATAAGACAAGCAACAAATACGCATGCATCCTACTTATATACTAACGGGTTAGAAATCCAAACATATACTAATCAAAATATAAAAATTTCATGAATTGGGACGGGAAAAGCATTTTCTCTATTACTTTGAATGAGTCAACTTACAAAAGCTGAGACCGACCACCGCTCCACGAACCTGATCCTGGGCTCCTCTTCGACTGTCCTCCAATTTATTTTCTTTGTATCTCCTCTGGCACAAGGAAAGGCTAAAGGGTTGGGACAATGGGAATACGCAAATGGGCATATTTTCTTTTCTATATTTTTCCTCCTTCCAAATGGGACCCCTACCCCTTCTTTTATAGGCTAGAAGGAGCTAGGTATTTGGACGAACCCTCGGCCATGCATGGCCAGGAGTTTCATTTAACTCACCCATATCTTTTGTGTTTCATCGACAACTTTCCTTTTTTCGTGCTTTTGTTGGTCCACGTGGGTTGTTTTGGGTCAGCCAGGGTGTACACGCGTGCAGTAATGGAGTAGGGTGTGTGGGCCTTTATACAAGAGGTTTTTTAAAGAGTTGTTCAGCAGTGCTTTGGAAAAGAAGGGATATGAGATGGCATGATGCCAGGTAAGCATGTGTGGTGCAATTTAGGGTTATAGCAGATCTATATTCAAAAATGAGGATATCAAGCATCTAATCCAAGAACTTCTCCACAAGAGGAACATCTGACCCAGATCATCACCCTGTGGAACACCAATCATGTTTATGCAAAAGAAATATGGGACCTGGCAACTCTGCATTAATTATCAAGCCCTAAATAAAATCACAGTTAGGAACCAATACCCAATTCCCCAATTCGACGATATCCTTGAGTAGATCAAGGGATCCAAATACATCAGTAAGATTGATATGAAGTTTGGCTACCATCAAATCCAAATAGAGTAGAGATAGATGTATGGATTCTGGAAGACTTCCTTCAAGTCAAAAGAAGGTATTTTTGAATGGTTGGTCATGACCTTTGGTTTGACAAATGCCCTAGAAACTTTCATGAGGATGATGGACGATATCTTGTGGCCTTTCACCAATTATTTTGTAGTGGTGTATCTAGATGACATCCTCATCTACAACAAGACTTGGGCGGAACACTTGCAACACATTCAGTAGGTTCTACACACTCTGCGACAACACAAGCTATATGCCAACTTGGAAAAATGCTCCTTCGACATGGAGAAAGTCCACTACCTAGGATACATTATTGATGCACATGGTTTGCATGTGAATCCAACCAAGATCTAAGTCATGTGTGACTGGCCATCCCTAACCATGATCACTTAGCTTTGGATATTGTTAGGTTCATGTTGGGATTCTCCCATATTGCATGGGCCCTCAACCAAGTAACCAGGGGTGGTGGTAAGAAAACATTTGTGTTGGGACTATCCCAACAACAAACGTTCATTGATATGAAGCAACACTTGTGCTCATCCCCAGTGCTTTCACTACCTGACTTGAAACATCCCTTTGAAATTGAGATAGATGCTTCAAACTATGTTGCGGGCATAGTCCTCACTCAAAATGGCCACCCCGTGGCCTATCATACTGATACATTATAATATTTCATACGTAAGTACCCTACTTATGACAAATAAATTTATTCCAATGGAAGCATTACATTCTCGGGAAGGATTCAGTCATCCACACTAATCATAAGTCATTGTAGTTGCAGACAGAAGGAAAATTGCAGAATGACGGCCATCGTAAGTGTCCCACATACTTGCAGTAGTTCCACCTCAAAATCAAGTATAAAATGGGAATTACTAACAAAATCTAATTTCCTCAACTGAACCCTAGTCGTGGGACTCACCATGGTACTAGACTTTTATGGCCACGAGATCTTTGGATGGCCCCACCTCTATGAGACAGATCTTGACTTCACCAACACATACCAGATATTGAACGTAAACACAACTATCACTAATTTCCATCTTCAGGATGGGTTGTTGTGCCATCTAGGCCATCTCTACATTCCATAAAGAGAGAAAATGAAGTTGATTTGGGAATCCCACTATAGTTGGGTGGCAGGACTCTTCGGCATAGAAAAGACAGTGGAAGTGCTACATCGACACTTATACTGGTCGAAACTTCAATAGGATGTCAGCAAGTATATCTAGTCCTGCACTACCTGTGCTATTGACAAAACGACCACTAAGAAACAAGGCTTGCAAACCCCTCTTCCTACTCATGACATGCCCTGGGAATCCATCTCAATGGACTACATGTCAAGCTTTCCATCCACCAAGCGGGGAAATGACTGTGTTTTTTTGTTTGTCAATCGCTTTTCCAAGATGGAAATTATGGCCGCCTGCAAGAAGAGTATCATAAAAGAGGCCACTTCCAAGATATTCTTTGAACGAGCGTGGGTACATTTTGGTATCCCACAAACCATTATCTCATATTGGGACAACTGGTTCCTTAACACATTATGTTCGAGCCTCTAGTCACTGCTAGACACCAATATCACCAAATCCATTTCCTTCCACCCCAAGACAGATGGCCAAACCAAGGTCGTCAACCAGATGATCATGCATATCCTGCACATGTACAATTCCAAGAACCCCCACACATGGGACAAGAGTATTCCCTATGTTCAGCACAGCTACAAAAGAGCCATACATAGCTCAACCAGGCACAACCGCATTCAGGTGGGGTTGGGATTTCAACCATTAGGTCCTATGGATGTTGCACTACCCCTTGCAGCCACCCAAGAATACTCATCCCATGGTCCAAATGAAGTTGACAAAGCCACCCAATTCATTGAGTGGATCCAACACATCCGCCAACAAGTTCATGATATTTTACAGAAGTCAATTTCCAAGTACAAGCAATGCCATGATCGACACCGAGTGCCAAAAGAATTTCAAGTGGGAGACAAAATTTGGTTGCACTTGTAGAAACAACGCCTTACATGGCCTCATCGAAAGCTTCGTCCATTCAGTTATGGACCCGTTGAGGTGTCTAAGATCCCTTTAACTCAACAATAGGAACCAAACCCACCTTAGAGGCCCAATTATACTCTGCAGCGTTTGATGGGTGGAATGGTTCTCCATATATTTTGATCTAGATAATTTATCGATGGGATTTACTTAGTAATTGACAGGATATCTTTCTGTGAAAGTTCCTCCTTTAGATTAAACATTCTCTTTTGTCTTTTCTTTTATTATGTGAGTCTGATAAAGTAAGGTGTGATGGTATAAACCAATTGATAGAAGGTATTCTTAACTACTGAAGAAGGTTGATCCTGGGATAACCCTTTTTCTCTAGCATGCAGACAATGATATTCACACCTATTACAAGTCTAGTAATAATACATTAACTTGTTGGTATTTCAACAGTGAATGAGATGCAATTATTTAAAGAAAATATGCATGCAATAAGATGAGTGAAAGAAAGATAGTTTCCTTAGTACTACCATCAATCACACATTAACACAATGATTTTCTTTTCATCATTAAGAACAATAGAACTGTCAAAATATTGAAACAAATAGCTTATCAATAGATTCAGAAACTCTTAATCATTACAGCATCAACTAATGAAATAAAAGTTGGAAGTATTTCCTCCTCAATCCAATCACATAACGCCTTTGATGAAAAACAAAATTTTGTCTCTGGTTCTAAACAAAACTTCTCAATTAAGGTTGCTCAAAAATAATTCTTTACAATTCTCAAAAATAGAGTCTTTTCCCCAAAACCATCGACCCTTCCTAAAAGGTCAATCCCCCTATTTATAAACAATCGCGAACTAAAAATAGTTTCTACAAGTTTGTTTTAAGTAAAACAAAATATTTCCACATGACGCTTGATCTCTTTGTTCTCTGGAAATCATCTCGTGGTTCTCTGGAAATTATCTCATGGGAGGCCAATGTCTTTCATCTCTAGATTGATATCTTCCCAGCTTCTTTTGCACTTGGCCCACCTATTTCATATCTCTCACTGAGGTTATTGGGCCATAATTACCTAGTATTCGGCTTCCTTCCTGATCTGGGAGATGTTGTTATCCATCAACACTCGAATTCCATGCTCCTCCATGTCTCAACCCTTCTGCACTACACTGATGCATTTGATTCATTCTACAGCTTGGCATGTCTTTTCATACCATCTCTCCACTTCCTTATAGGTTTCCAGTGCCATAAGGGTATCTATTTGATAATCGACTACACATGTAATGAAGAGATGTCTTTCGCTCATGAACTTTTCATATGCATATTGGAACTCACTTTTCAGAAAAATTGTGGCATGCGTTGAGTCTTGGTAAAAAAATTCCAAATCGAAAAGATGGTAGAGCTCATTTTGTGCGGAGGCTAGTTTCTTTTCATATTTATTTTCTCGATCTAGCATGGCATCAGTGATATCCATCACTGCACTGATGAGCTCAAATGTCTTTGTGTTTTCTGTGCTAAGAAGCTTCTCTTATGTGCTGATGAGAATTGAGCTATCCAGTGTGAATATTCTTTTCTTGGTGGTCCTCCTCATGATGGATTTCCTCTTCCTGTTGTAAGCGATCTCCTGTATATCAATGAACTCATCAACTAGCTCAGAAATTTGTTGTTCTCCCTAGGTCAAAGTGTTTCCTAACCTTCCTGTCATATGTATTTTCTCTAGAACTAGATCTTGTACTTATTTTCCAAGCAAAACTTCCATATGTTCCAATCTCTCGACCTCCGTCTAGTAGTCATCAGTTGGTGAGGTATCAGCCAAAATTGAAGGGATGGTGACAGACTCAATACTTACTTGGTGATCGGTTGTTGAGGTGTCGATTTATGGCTATTGAAATTCCTCTTTTTTTCCACCTGAACCTATCTCATCCATGGATTTGTCTTTCAAAGTTCCCGATAGGTCGAGAAGTTCAGTGTCTAAGATACTTTCAGCCTCATGGTCACCCTGCAGAGGGTTTGGAATTGATGCATCAGGACTTGGAGTAGATGTCCCCCCTGGTTCTTTCTCCTCTGTAATTGGTATCGGAGTTATAAGTGAGACCATTGAACTCTCTTCATCATCATAGATGGTTATTAGATAAAACAAGGTATTAGGCACACCCGTTTAACCTAGTCTTCTTGGAATCTCATACTGGGTTGGAATGGTCACCGACAATCTGGCCTATGGTGATGGAACTCTCGGATTTTCCAAACTAGTGGTTTCCTCCAGTTGTGTTGACTCTTAGCCATTTATCTCCTCTCTGATTGTGATTGGGTCAGCCAAGGTGATCCTCATCATTTCTACTAGTTGAGGTTTGTTCTCTAGTTGTTGGATGATTCTTTGAGCTCCTTCTAGTAACAGCATCCCCCTCCTTTGTGCCTTTGTGGATTGTTTTCTTATCTAACCCTGAGATATTCTTGAGCCATATGTTATATCATTTTGACTTTCTCATCCATACTCATATCTTTGAACCTAGTCATGTTTAGGTTATATTTTCTTTGTAGTACCTCCTCCCAATCCTGAGCACATTCTGTAAACATCTCATCTTCAAAATTATCATGTGTGTATGGCCAGCAGGAAGAGACTTGTGATGCATGATGGAGAACTAGGCCTTTAAGGTCATGCTTGTGAAACTGTCCTGTCAAGAACCTGTATTACAGCTGACTCAAACCCTCTTGTTTAGCTTGAGAAGTGTCCTTCACTATGAAAAACCCTACATGGAAACCATAGGGTATGAACGCTCGTTTCTTGTCCTTAACCAAAGTGGCATTATAGCCCTGCAGGATTGTCTGGTAACATATTTCTCCTACGACGAGTCTGTCTGGGACGTGAGTGGGGAGTAAATGTGGTGTGTTGGTGTCCCAAAACAACCTGATATAGGTCGTGGTTTCATCTAGGTACCAATGGCCTACTTTTGAAATAATTTTCTTGGCTGCTACAAATACTCTTGGGCATTCTTTTTTGAAAACAATGAAGTAAACTACAGCTATGAATTCATCACAAATGAGAGCATCCAATTTCTTGTACCTATTTTCCCATAAGATGTTGAAGTAGACATGAATAGTTAGCTCTGTGACGTTCCAACTCAGATTTATGCCGACGAAGACATTCCTTGTGCAGATCACATCTAGAAGATATGAAGCCATGTGAAAAGTGAGTGCTTCTCCCTCCTTTGGTGTCTGATCCTGCAGTATACTGGTGCTCAATTGTGTGGAGACAATTTATCCCCAGTTGCAGCTACTCCTGGAAATAACCACATTGTATGTCAAGGGTATCCATGCCTCTAATGCCTGTATAATCAAAAAATTAGAGCCATTAAGTAGATATATGGCTCATTTATATTCGTTGTCGCATACCATTCGTTGCTTCGGTTTGTGAATTTCTTGTCTTCCTTCCACCAGGAGGCCATTAATCGTTTGGTGACATGGAATTCATAGAACTTCACCATGAAATATTTGTTCAACTGTTTCTCAGGGTCCCTGATATTGAAATATTTATTAACCTCTGTCAAGAGAAAAACTCTGACACATTAGCCATTCTCATCATTAATTAGGCACCTCTTCACGTCTGCATGATCGATTATCCAAGCTAGAGTCTCAATGTAGGGAAATACTGGGGTTCAGCAGGATACCATATGCAAGCACAACCGTTGGATATTTAGAAAAACTTGGTCGTCGAGTGCCCTTACATCCGGGTCATTGTGGGGGATAAAATCTGGGTAATCTTCCCGGTTAATTATGTTGAACAAATATCCACATTGTGGGAGCACCATCTTTGATCCAGTGCTTTATTTTGTATCGCCAAAAGAAGGGGATTGAATAAATGCCTTTTTTTTCGATGTTTTGATGACAGGTTCCACTCTAGGAGAAAATTCCAACTGCCTCGTGACATCGAGAGAAGATCCTTCACCAATATCTGCTTCCTTCAATTTTGGTTCCCTTGGAAAGCGTCTAGTCATTGAATTCCTTGGAGGAATTTTTCTTGTAGAGAGAACAACGTTAGACACCATGTTGCAAATAGAATTCTAATACATAAAAATGTGACTGCTGAAATGATAAATTAACACATACCTCTTATTCGCACTAGCTTAACCTAGTTTTGAAATTCTGAGAATCAAATGCAACTCTTGAGACACTCTCTTCGCTTCTTTGGCTTCTATGGAAATGAGAAACTTGTGTGTAGAATGTAGGTGTTCGAAGTTGTCTTAGTGATTTAAACGGAGATAATACTTAACTTGTCACATCAGTTATTGAATTCAAAGTGTAGGTGTGGTTCTACAAAATTTGTTGCCAGATCCGCATTATGCTTGAGATTTAAATGCAGTCATAGGTTGGTGGTGCAGGAGCGGGCTATAATGTGGTTCATCGACGATTTCAAATTATCATTATTCGATCGATGCATGGGGTAGAAAAACATTAATTGGCATATTAAATGGAAGAATCTGATCTTATTTTGTGTTGAAAACGTCCCATCATTCTGCTAAATTAATGGGTGGATCGGGAGTCGACTCTTTTCTTTAGACAATGTTCATTGATACCTATTGGAAAAAACTCAAACGTCGATCCATCTTTCCATACATCGCTGATGTGGAAATGTTGACTTGGAAGTGTGACTAGGACACAGGGAAACCTAAGGTGACTTGGGATGAAACTAGGTCGTATGAAATGCCTACATGGCAAAGACTCGTGATGTTTGAGATTGGCATATTCATTTAATTGTGTTATTCATAATTAGAGATTTTCATTAGATAATTGTTTTAACAACAAGTCCTACCCTACCGATGTCAAAAAAGTATCAAGAATCGACGATCGGCGATAATTTTAAACAAGTCTTCTTGGGTTACCTCCCTAGAAACTTGTTGATGCCGAAAATGCACCGGGGATCGATTATCAGCGATGTGTCAATGAGAAAATTTTCCATGATTTAACTCTTTGAGATTTCACCGACCCCGAACAAATGCATTAGTAATCGACTATTGGAGGTTCATGATGGCCCATATCAATGTTTATCCCTCTCATAGTTTGTCGACGTTGATGGGAAATTGGCCATTTCCTTAATTTTTGTGAACAACCAGTGCAAATCTACTTTGTTTTTTACCAATGTCGATGGTACATCAGCAATCGACAATTATTGTTACTATGTGGTCATTTTACTTGCTCGGATTTTGCCGACGCCGAACATAAGCGCATGGGTCACAATTTTAGCTGTAGATTCTTAGTTAAAATTCCAAGTTATTTTTAGACACAAATATTTCACTTTGACAGGTTCAAATAAATCCAATTTGATCGACGATGAGACATGAAAACGAAATTAGCAATCCCTCCACAACGGACTCAATTCAGAAAGCAGAACAAAAGAAAACAAGTGGTACCCAAAAGAGAAAAAAAATTCATAAAATCGTTTAGGGTATGTTGAGCGCTTAACAAATGGCGTTCCTCTGGGAGAAATCAAAATCTCTATTCCTTCCTTCGGGCTTAGCTCATGCAGAATATGGTTGAGAAACTAAGTGGCTTCACTTTTATGAGATTATTTCCTATCCATGCGTGCACAATTTACTGGGTTCATGAATTCGGGTCTGCCTATGGATTTTATCCCTTATCCCACCTTTGTTCCTCTTGACCATGACCCACACCCCATTTTGAAAAAAGTCGGGTAAGTAATTCATTGGCTCGAGGCCATTTTAGTTATCATTATTCACTCGCTACGGTATTGCTCTGCTGTGAGCGAGCATCCATAGCCCCGACGGAGTCACCCCGACATCACAGACCTCGCTCTGTTGCCAACGAGTTTCCATAGCCCTGACAGAGTTATGTGCATACCCTCTCCAACTTTTCACTCATTTAATATAATTAATTTATTTCTCGTTGAAATTCCCTTAGCGAGTTGGAGAGGAGGACGTCTATTATCTACAATATGAAATAGTTAATGTGAAATTATTCCTAGCTCTATCTAGAGGTACATATGATCCTTCTCAACTTGCCATATTTCCCTTTGGGCTTTACCAGACCACCAAACGGACACTTCATCACTTACCAAGGTCGTTTGTTTTGCCAATACAAGATATAGATCTCCTTGAAGAAATTTGTAATTGCCTAGCATTTCTTATGGTGTACATAATCTTAACTTAGGAGCGTATTTTGCTACACCATATTTATTAAGGTTGACCAGTATTTTATGGAGCACAACTTTATTACAAGAAAATATCAAGAAAAAGAAAAGACAAAAATAAAAAGGAATCTGAAGTCATTCTACCCTAAACCTACACATTTATCCTCATCGGAATATATTCTAAAGAAACATGAAAAAGGCCCATTTTTTTTAACAGAAATATTGTTTTAGGGCTTGGCCATTCACTGGGAGGGTGTCGGGTTCCCCCCTCAGATATTTCAACTAATATGTGCCTGCCCCAATTTTCTCGGATACCTGGAAAGGTCCGAGCCATAGCTTTTGAAACTTTGAATGTTTTCCCTTAGGTTCATTTGCTCTATCCCATTTCAAGACTAAAACTCTTACTTCAAATTCCTTCTCTTTGGCCTTATCCTTATAAAACCATATTTTAACTATTTGTTGATGAGCAACGAACTTAGATTTGTCTTTCTCCCTTTCCTCTTCAAGCATGAGGAGGGTATCAAGTCTTTTTTGAATAACTGATGAGAGATGTCCTCTTGAACCCTGACCAAGTTGAAGTGATGGAAGATATAACCCATTTGGGAGAATGTCTTCTCGTCCGTATACTAGAAAGTATGGAGAGTTTCCTATAGCTTCCTTGGGTGTTACTCTATCTTCCCATAAGGAATTATGAAGCGAGCTATGCCAATTCCTCTGATTTTATGCGACTCTTTTTTTCAAGATCCTCACTAGGTTCTTATTAGTTGATTATGCCATCCCATTTCCTTGTGGATAGTATTTTGCAGAGTACCTTATTATGATTCCTTTGTCTAGAGAGAAATTTGTTAATAGAGTAGAAGAAAAGTAAGAAGCATTGTCAAAAACGAGAATTGAAGGCATCCCAAACCTTGTGATCATTTGTTGTTCTATGAATTGGATTAAAACCTCTTCATTCACGTGAGTTAGAGGGATGGCCTCTGTCCATTTTGTAAAATAGTCAGTAGAAGTTAGTATGTATTTATGTTGTTTTGAATAACTCAGGGTAATATCCCCTATGACGTTTAACCCCCATTGCTCGAATAGTTTGGATATGGTTACTGGTTGGAGTGGGACAACTTCCCTCTTCTCTGTTCCAATGCTCACTTGGCAAGATTTACAGTTTCTAGCGTACCTATGAGCATCCCTAAATAGAGTATGCAAGTAATAACTGGCTCTTAATATTTTGCGAACTGTGGTATTTCCTGCAAAGTGTCCACCCACAGGAACATCATGGAGATCCCTCATAACCTTTTCTTCATCTTCACGTTCAAGACATCTCAAGAGTACTCCATCATAATCTACATGGAAAAGTATTGAATTTACGAGGCGATATTGCGCAGATTTTAGCCTGGGAGCTCTCCTTTCCTTAGGGCTTAGGTTTTCTGGGAAAGTCCCATGATGCAGGAGGTAAATAAATTTTCCATACCAAGATTGTTTCCCTAGGGGAATGTATAAATATTCACTACACCATAATGCTAATTCATTCTCCCACCCAGGGTCTTCATTTATTCGATCTTGGGCTTATGCTGCCAGTTTATGCAATCCTTGTCCCTTTACTAATTTGGAAGGTTTTATATCTAGATCAAATTACTGGACAACTGCCATCCAATTTCCCCTTCTCTCCCCCATCTCCTTTTGAGTGAAAATAGATCGTACTGTGGGATGAGGCACAATGACTTTGGTGTGATTTTTTAGGATGTAAGATTTGAAATGTTTTACTGCTTTATACACCACTTAAGCTTGGTTGTCTATAGAAGGGTAGTTCAATTATGCTCCTTGGAGATTGGTTCTCGTAAATGATACCGGTGCCTTATTGTTGTCATCATCTTTATGGGTCAATACTGTAGCTAAGGATTGGTCGGAGGCGAAAGTATAGAGAAAAAAATATTTACTAAAGTCAGGACTTCACAGGACTGGGGCTTGAGATATTGCAGGCTTGATATTGTTGAAAGTATATTTTCACTCATCATCCCACTTAAAATTAGCATCCTTGCAAATAATGTTTTATAAGGGTTAGACATTTTCAGCGAAATTGGGCGTGAACTTTCTCACAAAATTAATTTTCCCAAAGAAGGATTGCATAGCCTTTTTGTTATGGGGAAAAGGAAGCTAAGCTATTTCCTTTATTCATTCGGGATCTATACAAATTCCTTCTTGATATATAATATGACCTAGTATGTTCCCTTCCTCAACACCAAAGATAGTTTTCTTAGGGTTCAAAGATATTCCATATTTCCTACACCTTTCGAAAATATGGGTTAGATGTTGGATGTGGTTTTCTCTGTTATTTGAATACACAGTCACGTCGTCCAAATATACTACTACACATTTGTTAATCATTCCCCAAAAAGATACTTCCATGGCCCTTTAGAAGGTTACCCCTACATTAATCAACCCAAAGGGAATGCGTTTATAAGAAAAAGTTCCCCACTTAGTTCAGAAGGTAGTTTTCAATCGGTCTTCCTCTGAAACTAAAACCTGGTTATAACCTGAGAAACCATATAGAAGGGAGAAAATTTCATAACCAGACATGATCTGCAAGAGATATTCCATGGGTGGGACTAGGTATTTATTTTTTTCTGATGCTATGTTAAGGTTCCTGAAATCTACACACAGGAGGATCTCCCCAAACGTTTTCCCAACAAAAACCAAATTTGCTACCCAGGCAGAATGTCTAACATGAAAGATAATCTTAGCATCTAGTAATTTCTTTACCTCTTGATACATCAAGGGTTCCACAAATGAATGGTACTTCCTAATATTTTGTTGGAAGGGTTTTACTCCATATTTTAACGGGATTGTGTTTTGAATAATGTGAGTGTCATAAGTTTTCAATTCTCGGTAGGTCCAAGAAAAGACATCTTGATATTCTCTAAAAATCTTGAGATAAGCTTTCTTATCTTCTTTAGACACTGTTTTACCTAGATTTACATTCTTAGGGTTTTCCGGGGTTCCTAGGTTTATAGTCTCGTATACGAGGCATGAACTCACATGTATTTGTGTTCTTTGACCATTTAAATCTTTCCCTTGGGTCGAAAAGGTTCTCCAAATTGGACACCCATTTTGGTATCATGTGAAACCTTGATTTATTATTAGAGTGATATTTTTCGCTCTTTTGTTTGTGGAAATCGATTTCTTCTGGTTGCTATTGGAATACCTCATCATCAATAGCCAGATCTTTAAAATTGTCTTGATTGGTTAGAAAATCCACAATTTGTTCATCTCCTTCAAAAACCTTCCAATTAGAAATATTGTTGGGTATTGATGGTTTGTAGAGTAGTTCCACAGTGAACCTGGAGGCTTCATAGTCTTCTAAAGGGGATAAAATTGAGGTTGTAGTGGCTAGGGAATCAACAAGAGTACTCTTTGTCCTAGGAACAATAGTAATATTGAAGGCCTTAAAATGTTCTATTAGTCTATGCACCTCTTGTTGGTAATTTCTCAAGTAGGGTGAATTGCAATGGATAGTATTCTTTAATGTTTAAGTCTATGGACTTCTCCAGTCCCTGAACTAAACCTTCATACTCAACAATGTTATTGGTGCATTCAAATTCTAGTCTGTAGGATAGGAAATTTTGGTTCCCTTTCGGGTCAATGAAGATACATCCTGCTCCCGACCCTTCTTGTGATTTAGACCCATCAAAGTACAACGTCCAAACTTGTGATTGAAATTTAACAACTTCTTCATGCCTATTTATCTTCTCATCTGCATATACCTTGTTGGTTGTTTACAACAAATTTTCCTGATAGAAGATGCTTTCATATGCCGCTGTGAGTAGATTCACTTAAAAATTCATTTTTGAGTTTTCAATGAGAGGTACTTCAAACGAGAGAGGAGAGAAATTGCCAAAATCAGAGTCGTAGGAGTAGTTTCCTAGCACGAGGAAATCTATCAATGATGGATCATTGAAGGATTCTAAATAGGTGACAATATGTTTGAGATATATTTCCCTATCAATCCTAATCGTGTTGGTGTTTCCCTTTAGTGGCAACCAAAGGTGAGCCCAGTCTGTGCTAAAATATCCATTCAATTTCTCGGACCAATCTCAACTAAGTATTAGTCCATAAGCTTCTTGGATATCTACTACAATTATGTCAATCACTTGCACAAATTTTGGGTGGGTAGCCATTTTTATCATGACACCCTTAAGTTCCCCAATAACTTTTACATTTTCTCTTTCTAGTTGTATAACATGTTTATCACTTTTGTGTGGGATTGCATTCAATTTCTTGTAGATTGACAACGGCATGACATTGGAGGATGCCATGAATCAACTAAACAATTATCCAGGTTTCTGTTGAATACCTCAAATGTTAAAAGGAAAGGTGGGACAAAAGGCTTTCCTCTCTTGTCTAAAGAGAAATCATTCACATTTAGATTTTTCTTTAAATATGTGGGAGGTGGTACTTCACCTATATTAGTGCTTGTTATAGGGGCTTCTATTGACTTTAAATCCTGCAGCAGAAAATCCTTTTGCTAGGGAATTATGCACATATCCATGACCGATACATTAGCCTTCAACTTCTTTAAGTCTTATACTATGTTGTAGTCCAGCTTGGGTGACTCCCATGTATGTACGTTTATAGGATTTCTTTGGGAGACACAAGTTTCTTTCGAGTGATCAGTTGTTTGCTTTCCTCTCGAAGATTGGATAGTCATAAGGTCATTTGAGACCAGTTGACCCTTACTTCACGTTTTCACTGCCAAAACATCAGTGGGTGGTTCATGAACTTCAAATACATCATCGAGAGGCATCAGCAAGACAGGATCCCATAACAACATGGTTGTTTCTTCTGACGACTAAACTTCCTCCTGATGGACGATGTTCACCATTGAGTTGCTTGATTGTTCTGTAAGAGAAACTTTGTCTAGGAACCTATTAACCATTAAATTCATAGCGTGCACCCATTGGGGACAGTCTCTTTCAAAAATTTTCTCTTGATGGTACGTACAAAAATATTTGGATGCTACATTACCCAGGTCGATGTTTAAGTTGGTTGGGGGAGGTTCAATCACTTTGAAAGGTGTGTTTCTTTAAAAAAAGGTTTTATAGGACCTTTGACTTTGGTTTCCTTCCCGGACACTTATTTTCATGTCTACAATTTCATTCAATAGTTTCTTTATCATCCGTTGTAGGTCTTTTATGTCCCCACTTCCCTTTTCAGGACCTTGTTTTGTTTTTTTTCTGGGGGTTCTAGTCAACAAAAGTCCTCTCCCATGTGGAGGTTGAACTTCCTTCTTAAATAGTGAGACCTGGCCTTATTTGCATCCCTTCATTTGGAATTCATTTGTTTTTTCTTCCTCAAAATTTTTAGCTACGGTATGTTTGGCAACCCTTTTCACCAACATGGAAATGGAAGCAGGGAGAGCATTAGAATATACCTCAATTTGCAACTCCTAAGTAGGTTTAGATTCAAGTTGAAATTTTTTCAGGATAGTGGTAAGCCATTGATTGAAGTATTTAACCTTCTCCTTTTAACTCATGGTGGCGGCGAATAGTTCAGACATTAAAGCTCTTGTGGTAATTTCTTCTACAATTTTTTCTAAGAAATCTTTTTGAAACTTTGTCCAACTAATTATGGAGCCCACAGGCAAGTTAAAATACCAAGTCGAAGTTGAATTCTCAAAGGTATAGGGGGAAATCCAACACACTACATCCTCATGTTGTACGTTCATCAATCTTATAACTAGTATGAACTTTTTAATATGGTCTTCAGGAAATCCAGAGGTTTCAGGGTCGAATTTGGGAAGTAATTTTTCTAGGTGTCAAGGGAGGTTATGTACCCGTCCTGGGATTTCCAGAGCATCTCTGGCCAAACAAGATTGATTATTTTGAGTTGGATTTCCCCTTTATTCATTATTATCTTTATTATCCTCCATGTCATCCGATTATGAAGCTGAGTGATCCGAGTTAAACCCTTCCTCGTCATATTCAAAATTGTTAGGCTCAGAGTATTTACCAGCTGGTGTTTCGGGGATCATATTAAGAGGTTGTTCAATATAAGTGAGGGAAAAATATATCAGGTCTTCTAATATGTGAACAAAAACCTGGTCATGGGTATCAACAACTAGTCTCCTTACTTTTTTTCTACGAGGAAGTAATGGGGCTAAGGGTAACGATCCAATTTTCTGAGCATAAGATCTTGTGATTATTCTAAATTGGTTCAACTCCTCGTGAAGAAGAGAATAAAGTAATTCAGGGAATATTTGTTCTACTTCCTCGTTTTTGGGTGAGTTACTTGTTTCGGGAGTCCTTTCCATATGTGGGTTGTCTTGAGAATGACTAGCCATGCATGTGGGTTGTTTTGAATATGTAGGCTATGTGAAATATATTATCAGAAATATAGTTAGCCATTCATTCATCCACTCCCTCCTTCTAGTGCCAATTATATTGAGGGATCTAAGATCCCTTTAACTCAACAGTAGGAACCAAACCCACCTTAGAGGCCCAATTAGACTCTACAACATTTGATGGGTGGAATGGTTCTCCAGATATTTCAATCTAGCTAATTTATTGATCGACTTTACTTAGTGATCGATAGGATATCTTTCTTTGAAAGTTCCTTCTTCAAATTAAACTTTCTCTTTTATGTTTTATTTTATTAGATGAGTTTGATAAAGTAAGGTGTGATGGTATAAACCAACTGATAGAAGGGATTCTTAACTACTGAAGAATTATGAGCCTGGGATAACCCTTGTGCTCTAGCATGTAGACAACGATATTCACACCTACTACAAGTCTAGTAATAATACATTAACTTTCTAGTATTTCAACAGTGACTGAGATACAATTATTGAAAGAAAATACGCATGCAATAAGATGAGTGAAAGAAAAATAGTTTCCTTATCTCTACCATCAATCACACATTAACACAATGATTTTATTTTCATCATTAAGAACAAAAGAACTATTAAAATATTGAAACATATAATTTATCAATAGATTCAGAAACTCTTACTCATTACCGCATCAACTACTGAAATAAAATTTGGAAGTAGTTCCTCCTCAATCCAATCACATAACGCCTTTGATGAAAAACAAAATTTTGTCTCTGGTTCTAAAAGAAGCTTCTCAATTAAGGTTGCTTAGAAATAATTCTTTACAATTCTCAAAAATAGGGTCTTTTCCCCAAAACCATTGAGCCTTCATAAAAGGTCAATCCCCCTATTTATAAAGAATCACTAACTAAAAATAGTTTCTACAAGTTTGTGTTAAGTAAAAAAAAAGATTACCATGTGGCGCTTGATCTCTTTGTTCTCTAGAAATCATATCGTGGTTCTACTAGAGTGGATGACTCTTCTCATATTATGCCAACTCAACGAAGAGATCCTCACATGTGTCATCATACAGGAATCTGTGTTGGTCCATCGGGGCTGAAAAGGTTTCCTTCACTTCTATTATTCTTTCTCTGTATTTGATGATGTTGGCACATAAATGCTCCAAAACTGCATGAGCCTTAATCGGATGTTCCATAAAGTTTTGTATTTGAACCAGTGTCATGCTTTCCACCTGTGCGATCTCCACTCCCCATGTTGAGTCTTGTTCTGGATGTTGTTTGACTATGTCATGCAAGGCAACAAAGTATCCAGGTGAGCCAAACTATGGGAGGCCAACGTCTTTCATCTCCCGATTGATCTTTTCCTAGCTTCTTTCACACTTGGCCCACCTCTTATGTATCTCTTGTCAAGGTTCCTGGGCTATACTTACCTAGTATTTGGATGCTTTCCTGATCTGCGAGATGCTTCTATACATCAACACTTGAATTCCATGCTCCTCCGCATCTCGTCCCTTCTACACTATGTTGATGTAGTCGATTCATTCTACAGCTTGGCATGCCTTTTCATATCATCTCTCCATGTATTTATAGGTTGTCAGTGTCATAAGGGTATCTTCTTGATAATTGGATACACATGTAGTGAAGATATTGTTGTGGGTGGGAAATCCCCCTATGGACTAGCATTAAGGGTTCTATAATGCATGCAGAAAAAGACCTAAAGTCTCCTACTTCTTACCAACATCCCAATCATAAACCCCATTATTCATATGCAAATACAAGGTTAAAAAGATCAAGTTACTATACCTTAGTTTGTGTGTTTGATGTTGATTCTTTAACGTTTGGTCATTCCTTGACTGCAAATATCTTCCCAGTGATGACCTGCATTCACAAAAAGACAAACAAAGAACTCCACATGCATATGATCTATGAACTAATGGGTTAGAGATTCTATCAAAATATAATCAAATTTAAATATTGACAATCTCATATGGTGGGATGGGAAAAGTAATTCTTTTATTAATCTCACAAGAGTAACCTTACAATAGTGATATCGGCCACTGCTCCTCAAATCTGGTCCTGGGCTCCACTTCAACTGTGCTCCAACTACTTTTGTATATTCTTCTCTTCACACACTAGTTGAAAAAGGTTGGGCCAAAGGGAATGCGAAATCGGGTAGAGTTTCTTTACAATTATTTTCTTCCCTTTAAATGAGACCCCTACCCCTTCTTTTATAGGCTAGAATAGGCTAGGTATTTGGTTGAGTGACCGGCTATGGGCAGTCAAATGGTTTAGGTAACTTACCCAAAACTGTGAGTTCCATCTGCAATTTTTCATTTTTCGTTCATTTGTAGGTATATGTGGGATGTAGTGGGTCAGCTAGTGTATACACACGTGTAGTAGTGGAGTAGGGCGCGTGTACCTTCAAAAAAGGGTGTTTTTAAGAAGAGTTGTTTAGTAGTGTCTTGGAAAATGATGTAAAATGAGATGGCCTGATGCCAGGTAAGAATATATGGTGCAAATTAGGGTTATAACAGATATGTCTTTCACTCGTGAATTTTTCATATGCATCTTGGAACTCACTCTTTAGAAAAACTATGGCCTACGTTGAGTCTTGGTAAAAAAATTCCAAATGGCTCAGATGGTCGAGCTCCTTGTATGCGGCAGCCAATTCCTTTTCATCTCACTTTTCTCGATCTAGCATGGCATCAATGATAGCCATCCCTTCGTCAATGAGCTCATATGTCTTCATGTTTTCTATGTTGAGCAGCTTCTCTTCTGTGGTGATGATAATCAAGCTATCCAGTGTGAGTATTATTTTCTTGGTGGTCCTCCTCATGATGGATTTCCTCTTCCTATCATAATTGATCGTCTGTATATCAGCAACCTCATCAACTAGATCAGGGATTTGTTATTCTCCTTTGTTCAGAGTGTTGCCCAAGATTCATGCCGTATGTATTTTCTCTAGGACCAGATCTTGTACTTCTTTGCCAGGGGAAACTTCCATATGTTCCAATGGCTCAACCTCCATCTAGTGTTCATCGGATAGTGAGGTATTATCCAAAATTCAAGGGACAGTGAGAGACTCAATACTTACTTGGTGATCGATTGTTGAGGTACCGATCTCTGGATGTTGTAATGTCTCTTTTTGTCCACCTAAACCTAGCTCATCCATGAAGATGTATTTCGGGGTCAACGATAGGTAGAGAATTTTATTGTCTAAGATAATTTCATCCTCATGGTCTCCTTGTAGATGGTTTGGAATTGATGCATCGAGACTTGGAGCAGATGTCCCCTCTAGTTCTTTCTCCTCTATAATTGGTATTGGAGTTATAAGTGAGACCTCTGAACTCTCTTCATCATCATATATGGTTATTAGATCAAATAGGGTATTAAGAACACTTGTTTCACCTGTTTTCCTTGGAATCTCATACTAGTTTGGAATGGTCACCGACGATCTGGCCTATGGTGATGGAACTCTAGGATTTTCCAGACTGATAGTTTCCTCCAATTGTGTTGACTCTAAGCCATTTAACTCCTCTTTGATTGTGATTGGGTTGGTTGGGTGATATTCATCATTTATACTAGTTGAGGATCGTTCTCTAGCTACTAGATGATCCTTTGAGCTCCTTCTAGTAACAACATCCCCCTCCTTTGTAACTTTGTGGCTTTTGTTTCTTTGTTTTCTTCTCTAACCCTGAGAGATTCTTGAGCCGTTTGTTCTATCGTTTCAACTTGCTTATCCATACTTATAGCTTTGAACCTAGTCATGTTCGGGTTATCGTTTCTCTGTAGTACCTCCTCCCATTCCTGAGCATATTCTGTAAATATCTCATCTTCAAACTTATCATGTGTGTATGACCAACAGAAAGAGACTTCTTATGCATACTGAAGAACTAGGCCTTTAGGGTCATGCTTATGAAATCATCTTGTCGGGAACCTATATTCTAGCTGACTCAAACCCTCTTATTTATCTTGAGCAGTGTCCTTTACTATGAAAAACCCTACATGGAAACCATAGGGTATGAATGCTCATTTCTTGTCCTTAACCAAAGTGGCGTTATAGCCCTGTAGGATCATCTAGTAATAGATTTCTCCTACGACGAGTTGGTCTGGGACGTGAACGGGGAGTAAATGTGGTGTTTCGATGGCCCTGAACACCCTGATATAGGTTGTGGTTTCATCTAGGTACCAGTGGCATACTTTTGAAATCATTTTCTTGGCCACTACAGACAATCTTGGGCATTCTTTTTTGAAAATAATGAAATAAACTCGAGCTATGAATTCATCACAAATGAGAGCATACAATTTCTTGTACCTGTTTTCCCACAGTATGTTGAAGTAGACATGAACAGGTATCTCTATGACGTTGCAACTCAAATTCATGTCGATGAAGACATTCCATGCGTGGATCACGTCTAGTAGATATGAAGCCATGTGAAAAGCGGGTGCTTCTCCCTCCTTTGGTGTCTGAGCCTATAGTATATTGGTGCTCAATTGCTTGGAGATTATTGTTCCCTAGTTGAAGCTACTCCCAGAAATAGCCACAATGTATGTGAGGGGAATCCATGCCTTTGAGAACATAGAACAATCATTTTCCCTGTATAATCAGAAAATTAGTGCCATTAAGTAGATATATGGCTCCTTTAGATTCGTTGTCTCGTACTAGTCGTTGCTCCAGTTTGTGAATTTATTGTATTCCTTCCACTAGGAGGCCATTAATCGATCGGTGTCAAGGAATTCATAGAAATTCACCAAGAAATTTGTGTTCAACCGTTCCTTCGGGTCCCTAACCTTGTAATATTTCTGAACCTATGTCGGGAGAAAAACTCTAACACATCTGCCATTCTCATCATTGATTAGGAACCTATGCACATCTGCATGATCGATTATCCAACCCAGAGTCTCAATTTAGGGCAATACTAGTGTTCGACAGGCTACCATATGCAAGCATGATTGTCGGATATTCAGAAAAACCTGGTCATCAAGCACCCTTACATCTGGGTCGTTGTGGGGGATAAACTCTGGGTAATCTTCTCGATTAATTCTGTTGAGAAAATCTCCCCATTTTGGGAGCATCATCTTTGATCTAGTGGTTGCTTATGTATCGCCAAAAGTAGGGGGTTGATAAAATGCCTTCCTTGTCAATGTTTTGATGACCGATTCTTCTCTGGGAGCAAATTCCAACTGCCTCGTGGCATTGGGAGAAGATCTTTCACCAATCTCTGCTTCCTTAAATTTTGGTGCTCTTGGAAAGCGTATGGTTGTTGGCTTCCTTGGAGGAATTTTTCCTGTAGAGAGAATAGTGTTAGACATTATGATGCAGATAGAATGCCAATACATAAAAATGCAACCATCAAAATGATAAAATTAACACATACCTCTTCTTCGCACTAGCTTAACCTAGTTTTGAAATTTTGGGAATCAAACGCAACTCTTGAGATGATCTCTTCGCTTCTTCGGTTGCTTTGGAAATGAGAAAATTTTGTGTAGAATGTAGGTGTTCAAGGTTGTCTTAGTGATTTAAACGGAGATAATACTTACCTTGTCGCATCAGTTATTCAATTAGGGGTGTAGGTGCAGTTCTAAAAAATATCTCACCAAATCCGCATTATGCTTGAGATCTAAATGTAGTCATAGGTTGGCACATGCACAGGATATAATGTGGTTCATCAGTGATTTTAATTTCTCATTGTTCGATCAATGCATGAGGTAGAAAAGTATGCATAGAGAAACATTAATTGGCCTATAAAATGGAATAATTCGATATTATTTTTTCCTGAAAAAATCCTATCATTTTGCTAATTTAACTGGTGGATCGAGAGTTGTTGTTTTTCATTAGACAATGGTCATTGATACCTCTTGGAAAAAAAATTGATGTCGATCCATCTTGCCATATAGCACTGATGTGTAAATGATGACTTGGAAGTGTGACTAGGACACGGGGAAACCTAAGGTGACTTAGGATGAAACTAGGTCATACGAAATGACTACACGGCAAAGACACGTGGCGTTTGATATTGGAGTCTTCGTTTAATCGTGTTATTCAGAATCGGGGATTTTCATTAGATAAGTGTTTTAACAACAGGTCCTACCCTACCAATGCCGAAAAAGTATCAAGGATCGATGATCAGCGATAAGTTTAAACAAGTGTTCCTGGATTACCCCCTCGAAACTTGTGGATGCCAAAAATGCAACGGGGATAGGTGATCGACGATGTGTCAATGCGAAAAATTTCCATGATTTCACTCTTTGATATTTCATTGACCCTGAACAAATGCATCAGTAATCGTCTATTGGAGGTTCATCATGGCCCATTTCAATGTTTATCCCTCTCATAGTTCGCCGACGTCGATGGGAAATCAGTCATTTCATAAATCTTCTTTCCAAATAACCAATGCAAATCTACTATGTTTTTTACAGATGTCGATGATACATTGGCGATTGGTGATTATTGTTACTATGTGGTCATTTTACTTGCTCGTATTTTACCGACATCGAACATAAGTGCGTGGGTCCCAATTTTAGCTACAGATTCTTGGTTAAAATGCCATGTTCTTTTTGGACACAAATATTTCACTTTGAGAGGTTCAAATAAATCCAATATTATCGATGATGAGACATGAAAACAAAATTAGTGATCCCTCCACAATAGTCTCAATTCAGAAAGCAGAACAAAAGAAAACAAGTGGTACCCAAAAGAGAAAAAAATTTCATAAAATATTTTAGGGTGTATTGAGCGCTCAACAGGACCTTTCACCATCACCAAGGTTGTGGGTCACAATGCTTTTGAGCTCAACATTCCTCTCTTCCTTGGCTTTCACCTATTGTTCAATGTGGACATCCTTCGGCCATATTTTCCACCATTATTGGACACCTTGGAGATAGCAGAACAATTTTCACCAACATATATAAACCCTGAATGTATGGAACAAGCATCCATTGATCATATCATGGACACGCATTTCAAGGGCACTCTTCTGCAAAAGGAAACAACTTTATCAGGTTATTAAAGCAGGGCATCTCCTGCACTAGGGTAAGTGGCTCACCCGAGGCCAAATTCAACAAAAAATTACTTATCTAATGGGGGAACTAAACGCAATGGAGACCATTTCTTCCTAAAGGGGGAGGATTGATCTAGCAGGATATTGGTGGCCACCAACCTGACTCAAAACAATTTTCTGGAAATTTACTATTTTTAGCAGTTTTTTGGTTCCCAAACTTCTGGGGCATTTTGAGGGCCTAAATGACGTTTTTCACGATCAAGCACCTTTTTAATAAGTAAAGGCTCATATTGAGCCCCCAAAATTAATATCCTCATATATACCTTTCCAATGAGATATTGTGCACCCTAAACGGAGATCGTATGCAAAAGTTACAAACCCGAGAAGTTGATGTACTAACTTACCCCAACGAGGCCCACGTGACTTTTGGCGCTTTATCTCCTAGGGTTAGGTTTTGATATGTATGGGGTTTAGGATTCATTTTTATTGTAAAAATTCCTTCAGAGCCTCATTTTACTCATCTTCTTTTGAATGAGCGTAGTCGTCACATCTTTTATCAAAGATAAGCTTCCACCATTCTAGCAAGCTTGTTTCAATCTGCATTTTATAGTTTCAGCATATTTCTTATTTAATAGAAGTCCAGTTTTACTGTATATCTATTTTTATTCACTATGTATCTATGTTAATATTATAAATATGTGTTTTCATTTCGTTCTTCTCATAAATATGAATCACAGATTGAGTTTTATCGTGAGTTGCAACTCGCCTCCTCAAGCCATTCAAGGACATGTGGCCAATTTGGTTTGGGGCCATAAAATCCAAACCGAGTAGCATAATGGAGTTCCATAAGCTCCCACAAGTCTGATTGTCCAAGGCCCATGTGACTACACTACCCATAAATTCCCAACAAATTGTTCTTGAAAATCAACCTCCTCTAGGTAAATCTTATTAATTATGATAATCCATGTTTGACAACTATGATAATCAATGTTTTGACAACTATGAAAATCG
Source organism: Picea sitchensis (assembly GCA_010110895.2). NCBI lineage: Eukaryota > Viridiplantae > Streptophyta > Pinopsida > Pinales > Pinaceae > Picea > Picea sitchensis. Next base: position 92,201 of record SNQJ01S0092234.1, read on the forward strand.
ACCTCCTCTAGGTAAATCCTATTAATTATGATAATGCATGTAGATCTAGGTCTAGGTAAATCCTATTAATTATGATAATCCATGTTTGACAAATATGAATATACCTTAGATATATGAATAAACAGATCTTATGTTATGACATTGAAATTCTCATGCAAGTATTTTTATCTAAGATATATGGGATAACAAGTTGTAGAATTACATGCTTAATGAATCCTTTGATTGTAATTTTTATGTATTAAACTTTTTCATTTAGTAAAATCATTATTTATGTATTAAACTTTTTCATTTACATATTAAAATTGTTCATTTACGTATTAAACGTGTTCATTTAGGCAAGGCATGGCATGTAAAGTGAAGGCAAGGCAAGGCATGGTATGGAAAGGCATGGCATGGAAAGTGATCCAGATTTTATGAGTAGAACGAAATGAATACAAATTATTAAAATATTATTAACATGGAATAACTGAGATATAGTAAAACTGGTTTTCTATTCAATAAGCAAATAAGCTGAAACTGTAAAATGCAACGGAAAACAAGCTTGCTCGAATGGTGGCGGCTTATCTCTGACAAGAGATGTGACGGTTGCGCTCATTCGCAAGAAGATGATTACAATGAGGCTCTGAAGGCCTTTTTACAATAAACAGGAATGTCAAAAACCCTAGACATCCAAAAACCTAACCCTAGGAGATGAAGCGCCAAAAGTCATGTGGACCCCGTTTGGGTAAGTTCGTACATCAACTTCCAGGGGTCGTAACTTTTGCATACGATCTCCATTTTAGGTGCACGATATCCCGTTGGAAAGGTCTATCCAAGGAATACACATTTTTCTAAAATCTATCAAAGGTCATATTCTACTATGGCGAGCCCTAAAAACGTTGTTTAGGGCCTCAAAACAGCCCCGCAAGTCAGGGACCCGAAAACTAGGAAAAAAATTGTTATATTGGAAAACTGCCAAAATGAACCAGTTGGAATATGTGGGAGGCCATAGACATCCATATAGATCAATCATCCCCCCTTAGGAAGCAATGGTCTCCATTGCATTGTGTTCCCCCATCATATGAGGAAATTTCTACTGAATTTGGCCCCAGGTGAGGCACTTGCCTTCGTGCAGGAGCTGCCCTGCTTTGACAACTCGATAAAGATGGATCCTTTGTTGTCGGGTACCCTTGATTTGTGTGTCCAAAATATGATCATGGGATTCTTGTTGCATGTAGTCAAGGTTGAGCTATGTTGGTTTCAATTGTTATGATATCTCTGAGGTGTCCAATAATGGTGGGAAATATGGCCGAAGGAGAGCCACGTTGAAGACTGGGTGTAGGCCAAGGAAAGGGGGAATGTTGAGTGCAAAAGCATTGTCACCCACAGCCTTGGTGATGGTGTATTTCCCATATTGGAGTGGTAGAAGCTTCCGATGGGCCCCTGTAAGGCATTATTTCTGCAAGTGCAACTAAACTTTGTCACCCACCTAAAACTTATGTGCCACCCGGTGTTGATCATGGCGTTGCTTGTACTTGGCATTGGACTTCTGTAAAATATCCTAAACATGTTGGAATATGTGATGGATCCTCTCAATGAACCGGGTGGCTTTGGTAGCTTCTAGTGGAGCAGGGGACGAATTGGCCGAGGTGGCCTCCAGGGGTAGTGCAACATCCATGGGGCCCAATGGTTGGAATCCCAACCCCATCTAAAAAGGGTTGTGGCCAATTGAGCTATGCAGGGCTTAGTTGTAGCTATGTTGGACATAGGGAAGACATTCATCCCATGTGAGGGGGTGCTTGGAATTGTACATGCGTAGGATATGTATGATCATCCGATTAACGACCTCAGTTTGGCCATCTATCTGAGGGTGGAAGGTAATGGATTTGGTGAGCTTGGTATCCAGTAGTTACTAGAGGCTCAACCAGAATGTGCTGAGGAATCGATTTTCCCAATCTGAGACAATGGTTTGTGGGATCCCAAAGTGTACCCAGACACATTCAAATAATATCTAGGAAGTGGCCTCTGCAATGATGTTCTTCTTACATGCGGCCATAATCGCCATCTTGGAAAAGAGATCAACAACCACAAAAACACAGTCATTTCCCCTCTTGGTGGATGGGAAGATGATTTTAGGGGCGAAATTTCGCCCATGGGCGAAATTTAGGGGCTTCCAATTTTTTATTGGGCGAATTTTTTGTATTAAAGTGATTTTT
>SNQJ01S0092235.1:0-32537 GCA_010110895.2 Picea sitchensis
AATCAAAACTTATCATTGTATTTTATTTAGTTCTCCACCTACTTATCTTATTGTAATTTTTTCTACATTTTTCTTACAAATAATTATACGAAAAACATTTTTCTTACAAAAAAACTATACGAAAATGACATGGATGACTATGCATTTTATTCCACATTTTTTTGTTATAAATAAATATACCAAAACCATGTATAATTATTGGAAGACACATTAGTTCGAGGACAAATCCAAAGGAAATGATAAAAAAAACCGGAATTCAATTAACAATGGTATTAGGGTTCTACATTTATCCAATCATATATATGAAGGAAACAAAGGAAAATATAAAATATTTCCATAATTTCTCTCACTAGGGTTCTACACTAATCAAATAATACATATGAAGGAAACAATAATCCATGCAAAGTCGAAACCCTAACATGATTACACTTTTTTATCTTTAAAATCGAACTTTTCCTCTAGAGATTTTAGTACATGTTGTTGTTAGACTTCTGCTAGTGTGGTTGTTGGCACAGAGGTAGACCCAGGGTTCATGCTCAAGAGCACACCAACAAACCCTAACTATCGGCCCTTTCGGCAACACCTGCGAATCAGATGAAGTCTCACTCGAGGTAGAGGCATGGGTGGTTGCAGGACTTAGATGTCTGCAACCTTAGCTAGGAAACAGATCTGTGATTATATCACTTAGCAATTATCTAGCATGGTTTATCCATCAAAATTCGACCCTTACGACACTTTGCAGTTAGCACAAAGCATCGCAGTATATACTTAGATTCAAGAAGACTTACCACTTAGATATAGTAGGATAGATTGGATTCATGAGATCAGACACTAAGCATCTTATATATCAAATCTAACATTCATTCCTATCTTAGAAGCAAAAAACATAACTAAATCTATTTAATCACATCAAGCACTTAGCCAAGAAGGAGATAAACACATTAGGTCAAAGCATATAGCACAATACACAAAGTTACCATGGTTAACCCCCACCTTGGGGCTACGTCCACAAAATCTTCTTCTTTATATTATCCCGGTCAAGCAGTTATAGCACAAAGCTTCAATGACCCTTACTTCGCACAGAACAGAAGATCTGTGCATCTCACTAGATCCTTCTTCCTTGCACTTCAGCACAAAACTACAACAACCTGCACTTAGATTTTCAGCCTCCTTACAATCATGCACATAACACTTGCAATATACATCTGATCACATAGATCCAGTTACTAGCACTAAGCCTTTAGCTATACATCACATAGATGTACTACCATCTTCTACATACATTTCTTAAGTATCTATTTATAGATTACAAAATGGGCCTAAGCGTGGGTAAACCCATAGGCCGACATCCCTTTCTATTGGAACAAGGGAAGACCCAAGGTTCATCTCCAAGGGCGCACCAACAAGCCCTAGCTACTAGCCCTTTCGGCAGCACCTACGAAGCAAATGCAGTCTGGCCCGAAGCAGCTATGAGGGGGTTGCAGGATAGAGATATCTACAACCAGGGGAATATCAAGTGGTTCCTATTAGAACAACAACCTAACATGCATCTACCATTCAACTAGCTAGATCTATCCTTCATAGCTATAGATATGATCTAATACAATAATGAATATAACAATATAACAACAATAGAGCTCAAATCATCAATCACACAAACAACACCAGATGTAGGTGGTTCAACCTCTCTCTAGGGCTACATCCACAGAACTATGCTTATAATATATTAGGATAAAGCTTACAGTTCTGATCTGCGCTCTTGGCTAGCAGATCCTCTCTCTCCCTTCCTCTTTCTCTCTCCCTTCCTACGCACCCAGCTGCAGAACTTGATCTTCGCACCCAACTGAAGATCTTACAATACCAGAAGGCTCTCTCTCTCAACACTTCTCTCACCCATAATACAATATTCTCCCAATGAAAAATAATCAATAACAAGACTCAACCACAGTACTGACCCAACCTAGGTCCTCTTGAACTCTATTTATCCATTACAATCCCTCACTGATAGCCTCAGGTTGAAACCTAGGTGTCAAAACCTTAATTACCAAAACCCTAGGTGTATACAACCCTAGGTCAGCTTGACCCGTTCTTTCCGGGCTTCGCCAACTTGTCTTTCCTTCTTCATCTTGCGGTGCTCCAAGGCATGTAATGATGGATTTTTCCACTTCCCGAGTCATCCTCAGTCCATCTTCCTTGCCGATCTATCATCCTTGATCTCCTCATCCAACGACTTTCTTTTTCGCACTTCGCTCCATATTTTCTGTTCTTTTGCTCACTTTGACCTAGTGACAGTCACTGTGTCTACTGTGAAGCTCACTTTTTACCTTTTCTTCCTCGTTCTTCGCTTCCTTCCATAACCAAGTGCCAACAGGCCCCCAACACTCACCTGTGAATCATCTTGAGGCACTTTAGATATGATTCTCTTGTTTTACTTCGACTTTCGACTGCGTAGTGTAGCCCTTGCTTTCTGCTTTATGCCTCCTTTTCCATCCTTGTGTAGACTATATTTTCTGTGTCTGGTACCCAGTTTCAACTGAACCTCATACTTGGACTCTTATCTTCTTGATTCTACTGAGAGATGGAAGGCAGTTGGTTGTCATAGTACAACTTCAGTCGACTCCCATTCATCAAGCCTTCCTTCCAGTCTCCTTTCAATGTCTTCAGTTGTGTAGCTCCTCCTTCTGTAACATAGGCAATCTCATATGGTCCGAGCCAATGTGTTCTGAACTTCCCAGGGTGTTTGATAAACTTACTATCATATACTAGTACTAAATCACCTTTCCTGAACATCTTCTTCTTGATGTGTCTGTTATGATAGGCATTTTCTCGTTCCTTCTGAATTTGTTGATGGAAGGCTACAATGAATCTATCTTCTTCTAGTTTGACCAACTGTGCTAGCCTCTCATGAATAGCGGAAGTATCATCCATGTCTATAAATGCAACAATTCTTAAGCTTGGTACTAAGTACTCCATTGGGACAACAACTTCAAGACCATAAACCAACTTGAAAGGGGTCTGCATTGTTAATTTCTTGCAAGTGGTTCTATAAGCCCAGAGTACTGCTGGTACTCTTAAATCCTTGTCATCCTTGTTCACACTGCAAATCTTTGTCAATGATGTCTCCAAGATCTTTTTGAATGCTTTAATCGTTCCATTTTCTTGTGGATGGTAAGGTGTACTTTTCTGATGGTGGACTACAAATTCTTCAGTCAGGGATTCAATTGTCTTATTGATGAAGTGTGTACCTTGATCACTCATAAGGGCCTTAGGGCATCAAAACCTGGTTATTATGTCATCAAATATAAAACGCGCAACTGTAGCTGCACTATAGTCCTTGACTGCTCTTGATTCAGCCCATCTAGTCATGTATTCTATCACAGTGATATTATACCTTGCTCCTGTGCACTTTCCTGGTGGGTTTATAAGTCCCATAAAGTCAATGGCCCATTTTTCAAATGCTTGTAGGGTCATCTGCAGTGCTAATGGAATCTCATCTCTTCGGGATGGTTTTCCAACTCGTTGGCATGCATCACATGCTCTGGTATATTCTTTAGCATCTCTGTGTAACGTAGGCCACCAAAGGCCAGCTCGCAAAACCTTCTAGCCAATTTCTTTTCTTGCTTAATGTCCTCCTGCAATGCCTTCATGAGATTCTTTGAGGATCATAGGGAATTCTTCCTGCCTCACACATCTTCTTAGGATCTCATCAGGTCCCATTTTATATAGTTGACCAGCTATCAGTGAAAAATATGCAGCACACACCACTAGCTATTTCTTATGAGGAATCGTGTGCTTGCCTGTAGCCATTCATGTAGACAAGAATTGGACTATGTCTGCGAAGTGTTCATCAATATTTATAATGGTGAGAAACTGTGCATTCGGTAGTGTATCCTCTAGACTAGTAGGTTCTTCACCATGCTCCAACCTTGACAGGTGGTCTGGACCCTTATTCATTCTTCCTATCTTAAATATGGTCTCAAAATCATATTCTTGAAACAGGAGAATCCATATGCATATTCTCCCCCCCAACACTAGTTTGTTGACTAGGTACTTCGATGCAAAGTGATCAGTAAACATTTTAAAGTGTCCTCCCAACAAGTAGTGGCGGAATTTCTGTAATGCATACACCATGGCTAGTCCCTCTCTCTTTGTAGTAGTGTAATTGATTTCAACTGTGGATATCTTTCTGCTGGAAAATGATAATGTATTATCAATGTCCCCTTATCTAGGTTGTGCCAGTACTGCTCCTAATGCAATGGAATATGCATCAACATGAACTTGAAATTCCTTGCTCCAGTTGGGAAAGACTAGAATAGGCATAGTGACCATCTTTTGTTTCATTGTGTCGAAGCTCTGCTAGCATTCGTTTGTCCAACCAAACTGACAATATTTCTTTAATAACTTCTCCATTGGTGCAGTAATCTGAGCATATCCTTTGATAAATTTACTATAATAGCTAGTATGTCCTAGCACAGTCCGCAGTTGTTTGACTGATATAGGTGGTGGTAAATCAACTATAATTGCAATTTTGGATGGATCCACCAACAATCCTTGCTTTCATACAATATGACCTAATAATACTCCAAAGGGTGAGAATAAGATGCACTTCTTCAAATTCAAAGAAATTTGAAACTGCATGCATTTATCCAACATTAGCCTTAGACATTCAATGTGATTTTTCAACAAACTAAAAACAGTCCATTCATCGAACTATGCTTTAAAAACTTATGCAAAAATTCTTTGAACGCTTCAACCACCACCCTGGAAAATATGGCTAGGGAATTCTTCAGTCCAAATGGCATTACTGTATATTGGTAGGATCCCCACTCTGTGGAAAACATAGTCTTATGATGGTCCTCCTTGGAAATGCAGATCTGATGGTATCTTGAAAACCCATCTGTAAAAGAATATACTTCTTGGCCTCCCATGTTATCTAGCACTTCATCCATGAAAGGTGTAGGGAAAGGATCATGTAGACAAGAATCATTCAACTTGTTGAGATCTATGCAAATCGTGATTTCACCTGTGTTCTTATCTTGCACTACCATGGGCCTAATCCACTCCGATTCTTCGACAGGTTCAATAATCTCTATTTCCAACATTCTGGCGAGCTCAATCTTCACTTTTTCCTTATATTTCAGGTTCAATCTGTAGGGTCTTTGCTTGACTAGCTTCGCATCTAGTTTCAAATCTATTCTCATTTCTCCCATAGGTCCTTTGATTCCATTCATATCAGTGAACTTGGTCAGGAACAAGTCCTGATACTCATGCAATAATTCTATGATTTTTTCAGTGGTAGCAGCGTCCTAGTAATATCCAACATTGGAAATATTTGGTGTCTCCTCTATCATGATATTGACTTTCTTTATATCTATCGACTGCCCAATGAATGGAAGTTCAACTCCTGGTCCTTCCACATCTCTCTAACCTTCTGTTTCTGCGATATTCAACTTCCTTAGATCATCGTCTTCGTCAGCATTAATGTTGTAGCAGGTCTGCAGTTTCTGGAGGGGCGTAGTCCATTCATCCTCTTCTTGCTCCAATGGAGTCCAGATACCTCCTTAAATAATTTCTGTCTCACCATCTGTAGTGCTTGATCTACAAAAGGAAATTCACTATCAAACAAAAAGGTGGTTATAAAATTCTGGATCATACCTTCCCATTCTGAAGTGACAAGGTGCAACTCTGCTTGAAGGTACTAGTTAATCGAGGTGGTATCCAACATATTGACGAATCTGTGTACCCATTGTTCTCTAGGAATTTCACTCTAGGCCTCTTCACAGCTTCGTACATGGTCCTTTGGGAAACTTCGACCTGTGTACCTTGCTTCACAGCTTCCTACTTGTGCCGAAAACTGCTCTGTCATCAAAGTTTGGCATTGTGTCCAGTCTGTAATATTTATTTTATGTGTCCCCCACCATCTCCCTGGTGTGTCTTTCATGGCCTCATCCATTTCCAACAACCTATGTTGTGTTGGTACACTTGTCTCAAATTCTGATAAGAATTTCTCTAAGGGGTTCAGCCCATCAAATTTGGGTAGATTACTCACTATTGTGCCAATCCAACGAACTTCTTTGTTTAGCCTAGCACATCTTCTTGTAGATACTTTGTACATCTAGTTTTGCCAGTTTTGCAGCTCTTCTTCTGAGTCGAATGAACATGTGATGTCACTTCACCAGCTGAGATTTCTATCAGTTGTAGGGTTGATATAATCCTATTGTCTGGATGTTAATTTGTAGATGTTTTCCAGTTCAAATGTGTGGCCCTCTTCTTTGATAGGTTTTGTGTATCATGGACCCTCATCTGGATCTAAAGGTGCAACAACCCTAAGGCCAACTTTCTCAAATGTCATGCATATTTTCTTTAGATCAACAGCAGTGGAATTGTTGAAGGCCCAATCAATTCCTAACAATGCAGGGCAAGGGCAGCTATCATCAACAATTTCAATTACCTCAAAATCTACAAAGGTTCTTTCTCCATCGATGTCCACTGGGACATGCTCTAATCGTCCAAATGGGCTGAGAGCTTGTTGATTAGCCATGCAAAGCCTGATAGGGGAATATATAAGCTTGGTTTTTCCCATCACTTCCCAAGTCTTCTTCGTCATGACATTGACCTTTGACCCTAAGTCAAGGACCACATATTCTATCTCATACTCTCCTACCTGAGAATTCAAGTGTAATTGTTTATTTGTCCTTATCCTTTTTCCAATTTGGTGCATTTCTCTATTCAGTAAGGGGTCTATTTTTCCTGGTTCATATTGCTTGATTAAATCTTGTAATTATTATACAACACCTTTATCTTGAATCAACTTAACACAAGTGTACAATAATTTCATGAGTTTGCTTACCTCTTTCCCTTCTGTTGGTGATGAAGATGGATGAAATGCCTGAGGCATGCCATATTATTTGATTTCTGGTTGTCTCTTTGATGAAGATCTTTGATCACCTTTGAACTCTTTTCTTGCCTCCTCGAATATCAGTCTTTCTTTCTTAGCATCAAACGTTGGGGTATTTTCTATAGCTTTTCTGACTCCGTGGTCGTTTTCAGTCTTTCCTTGGGCAGCTCTGTCTTCTCCTGTAGTAGCACCTCTTCGAGTGATAAAATTGACTCTAGGGTATACTCCATGAGGTTAAGCATATATTACTTGTACTTGTGGGTTCTGTTGAGGTCCTCGTATTTCCCGAAGTTTAGCCAGCAACATAGGGAATTCCTCTATGACATGCTCGAAGGAGTTACAGTAACTACAGGTTGTGCAGGGATTCTGACAATCCCTTGCTAAATGGCCTGGCTATGCACAATTGTAACAGATTATTTTCCCTCGGCCTCAACCCATACCTCCTCCTCATCCTCGTCCTATGTAGCCACCGCAAGGAGTTAAATTTCCTCTCCCTGGAGAGTTGTACTGCAGAGTGTTTCCTTCTTGTTCTACTTCGCCTTGAATCTTGTATATGTATCTCGACCTTTCATGCATGAGATCATAAGATCTACAATCTCGATCATCATGCCCCATTGATTTACATAATGTATAATACAAGTTTGTGGGTGTTTGGACATACTTCTACATGTAGTAGAACTCACCTGGGCAATGCCTATTTCTGCATACATCGCACGAGGGTAGATTAACTTACTTTAAGGGGAATGGTTCCCCTGATGCCAAGTACTCATGAAATAAGGGATAATGTTCCTTATCATGGCTTTCAGATCTGCCTCTTACACACCAGATATCTTCCCTTTTGTCTTTTCCCTTATCTTTCTTCATATCCTCGACCTGTAAAGCCAAACTAGTTAGCTGGCTCATGATCTAGCTAATGCCTGAGCTAGATTCTCCCATCGATGTTGATTCAAGATTCATGGCATTCTCCAAAGATTCTGCCTGAGATGAAATCTTCTACTACATTAAAGGGACTCTTATGTGTGGTAACAATGCAACGATGAACCATTCTTTGTTTTGTTCGTCGGGGATCTCGAAAGTTAATCGGCCTGTTATGGTCTTGAATCTTTGGTCGAACTGCCAAATAGGTTCTACTACCTTTTTTTTAATCTCTTTTAATTCCATAATACATTGTGAATCCGACTTAGGTTTATTAAACTCTACAATCAATGCCTTCTTGATCTCATTCAGGGGCTTAGGCTGTGCCAGTCCTTGTACAAGTTTCATGTACTAGCTCAATGCGCGGTCCCTTAGCATAGTGCTGAACTCGGTTCTCTTGATCGCTTCATCGGTGATACTTTTAATATTCCACATGACCTCAAACAAAAACCAATGCTGATATGGATCTTCAGATCCATCTCCTCTAAAGATAGGGAGTCTCATTTCATCTGCCATAAAGCTGACTAGGGTTCTTGTCTAAGTAGATGCTGAGCTACTAGTAACAATACTCTGAAGACTTTGGTGGTTCTGAGTATTCTGACTGTTAGGTATTGTTGGGACAATAGGAGGATTAACATTACTTACTTCAGTAGTTCACGTAGTTCCTAAGGTTTCTGGCTTGCTTTGGCACAGTTCTTCATCTTCCCCTTCTTCTATTCTGGTGGGCTCTAGATGCTCTTCGTCGGTTAGATCTACCTCTTCTCCACTATAGAAACCTTCTTCTCCATAGTTTTTCTTAAACATGTTCTCAAGGTGAACTTCTCATAATTCTTTCCCACTACGCGTATTTCCTACTTCTGTGTTGTTGTCGCTGTCTGAGATATTGAACATTAGCCCTTTCAAGTCCGATCAATCTACTATATCTTCAAGATTTTGTTTTCATGAAAGAGCATCTTGATTCTTAGCTTCAGGAAGTGAAAACATTTTCCTCTGGGTCCTTTGAAAAAGTATTTCTCAGGTTGGCTATATGATTTTTCTCTATCAACAACAAACTCGGTGATATACCCTCTGATGGTACTATCAAACCAATGATCTACTTCTCTGGATACAACATTGTCGACTCTCTTGACCTTCTGGATCAATGTTGGTGTCCAAACTAGAGGGGGTCTAGATTGGATTTCAAACTGTGTGTCAGCTAACCTATCCAACCACTCGTGTAGCTCCCGATGGATTCCTCCAAAGAAGATCTTGTGAGTTTCGATGAAGACGTATCTTTGTAGCCAATCTTCAGTGCTTATTTTAGGGTTCTTGTTCTAGGATTCAATGAAGTCCTTCTCTTGATCCTCTATCCACTTCTGAATCTCTGTCTTTGATGGGAACTACCTTGACATTCCCTTAAAAATATTCTAGTCTCGGCAACAGAACCATTTGTTGGCACATGGGCAAACCTAGGGTTTAGCTCCAACAACACACCAACAATCCCTACCTACTAGCCCTTTCAGCAGCACCTATGATGCAGATACAGTCTCACCTGAAGAATCTATGAGGGGGTTGCATCACAGAGATGTCTACAACCAAGGGAATATCAAGTGGTTCCTATTACAACAACAACCTAACATGCAGCTACCATTCAACTAGCTAGATCTATCCTTCACAGCTATGGTTCTGATCTAATACAATAATGCAGATAACAATATAACAACAACAGAGCTCAAAGAATCAATCACACACACAACACCAGATGTATGTGGTTCACCCTCTCTCTAGGGCTACGACCACAGAAATTTTTCGTATGATATATTAAGATAAAGCTTACAGTTTTGATATGGACTCTTGGCCAACAAATCCTCTATCTCCCTTCCTGTGCACCCAGCTGCAGGACTTGATCTTCGCACCCAGCTGAAGATCTTACAATACCATAAGTCTTTCTCTCTCTCAACACTTCTCTCACCCATAATACAATATTCTCCCAATGAACAATAATCAATAAAAAGACTCAGCCATAGTACTGACCCAACTTAGGTCCTCTCGGCCTCTATTTATACATTACAATCCCTCACTGACAGCCTCAGGTTGAAACCTAGGTGTCAAAACCCTAATTAACAAAATCCTAGGTGTCTACAACCCTAGGTCAAATTGACCTGTTCTTTCCGGGCTTCGCCAGCCTACCTTTCCTTCTTCATCTCACGGTGCTCCAAGGCATGTAATGTTGGATTTTTCCACTTCTTGAGTCATCCTCGGTCCATCTTCCTTGTTGATCGATTATCCTCGATCTCCTCATCCAACAACCTAATTTTTTGTACTTCACTCCATATTTTTTGTTCTTTTTCTCACTTCAACCCAGTGACAGTCACTGTGTCTCCAATCCAACCCAAATCCCTAAAGGGACCCAAAAATAGGTCTAGTTTCCCTAATTTCCTCTTCGCGTTGTGCTCCATCTTTGGCAAGCTGTCGCAGTCCCAAAAATGGTCAAATATGACCAAATATTCTTCAAAACTCGGTCAAGGGCCAACAGGCCCCCAACACTCACATGTGACTCATCCTGAGTCACTCAGGTCTGATCAGTTCCGCCTCGAATGCCTCGAGTTGCTTCGACCTGCTGCAGTGCAACAAACTCTTGGTCAGTGAATTTATGGATTACTGTGTCATTGAGATGTCCTTCCAGGCATTGTTCTATAGTGATGACAACTTGTTCGAGTTCAGCTCCCTGGCTTTCAAGTTCAACGAACAACTGGCATGCCTTTTCTTGAATTGGCTGAAGTTGTTGGGAAACTTCCATCACTTTACTTTGCAGTGTATGTACCTGTTGTTTGGCTGTGCCTTGTTTTGTGAACCTCTTCATTCTTTTGACTGGGGTCAAAGTCTTTATCTACGTCTGTATCCTGTCTACATGATGCTTTGCTTCTTGGAGATGTGCCTCTAATGTCTGTAATTATGGATTCTCTTCTAGGGTTTCATAAGTCTAGGCACTTCTAGTGCTTCGCTGCTTTCATTCCAGGGAAAAGGTTTTTAATCGGCCAACTTCGCTTCAAGCAGTGGCCTCTCTTAGATATCTTATTTCTTGGGGGGTCTCGGGCATGGTGTGGAGCTCCAGATCTGTGATGTGCTATTGGAGTTGTTGGATTACTTCTTCCAGTTGGGTCACCTGTCGTGGGAGATGGTCTTCCATCTTCACTTCTATGATTGTCACAAAGTGAAGTGCCTTGTGAACCCTTTCCTGTACTTCAATTTTATCTGCTAGAAACTATGCCTTTTCCTCGTTACACTTTTCTTTTAGGGAAATATTTTCTAGTTATACCTCAATCCATTTTTCTAGAAGTGATTTTTGTGCTTGCATCAAAGCCTGGGTGGCTTGTGCTATGTCTTCTTGAGCTCGTCGAAGGCGATCTTTAACTTTATTAGCGATCTAGTGTAGATGAGTGGGATCATCGCGTATTCCTGATGCTCCGCTGGACTGGAGTGCCTACTGCACTTCTTGGATTTCTCCCTTGATTTGGTTAAATATCTCCTCCTGCTTGGCTTCTTTCTTTTCTGCGAGCTCTAGTGAAACATCATTCAGCGCAAAAATTAAGAAGTTGAAGTCATTTGGGGTAAGGGTAGTTTTAAGCATGGTTCAGGTGGCCTTAGATTTCTTTTGGGAGGAAGGTTTTGGTGGTGTAATCTTTCTTTTCATAGAGGGACCCTCCTCCTCTCTAGGTGGAGTAACCTTGCCTCTATTTTGCTCAACTTCTATTCCACCTAGCTAGTCACCATCACCTCCCTGTGCAGGTGAGATCGAAGTAGTCTTTGTGGACGTGCTAGGGATATATTCAACTTCGTCATCCTTATTATTCTTGCTTGGCCCAGGTGTATCTGGCATAGCTTCAGGGATTTCCTCGTCGGACATGTCTATGGGGTCAACTGCAACAAGGAGGTCCGCCGACCATTCCTTGGTAATCTCCTCCAAGTAATCTTCTGTCATCTTGTACTAGGATTGGAAATGTTGTTTATGCTCATCACTGCGTATTGTAATATAGGTGATGTGGCAGTCCGCACTGAATTTCATCAAAGGTCTAAACATATGAATTATGTTTTGGGGTGATTCACGGTGTAGACTTAATTGAATTCTTCAATTGGTTGAAATAGGTGTGGAAGACAACATTGGACTGCCATTTCTTGTTCATGTCGCTGGAGTACCACAATGTACAAAACTTTGTGGCTAGTGGTTCGAAAGGTTTGATCTCTGAAAAAGTGGCTCCCTCTGACAGTTCCCAAGCGATGAAAGTGATGAGTATGAGCAACCAACTAAAGTGGAACTCNCCTCTAGAATCCAGCTCTAATTGGTTTACAAGATACTGTGCCCAATTCATCTATAGTCCCTCGATGCACTTCCCTGTGAGGTCAACTATGAAGCCAGTCACCTGTGTTGGTCTGTTCTTACGAACTAAATTTCCCACGATCAGCCCATAGGCAAGGTGTACTGCACCACTTTGGATAGAGGCTACCTTGTGGCCTCACATACCCTTCTCTACATCACCATAAGTTTCTTTTATATACTATGCTAGTGCTCAGTCTGAGGTCTTTACTAGATAAAATTCATGTGGGTTAGGGCCTTGCATGCTAATCCCTATGATTTGATTGTTCAGAGTTGGATCCACAGTGATGTGGAGGTCCAACCATAAGTATCTGTCATGGTAGCAAGACAACAACAACTTGACACATGTGTTGACTTCCTGGTGTTTGTTGAAGTGAGGGATCTTCATTACATTGAGTAGTGTGGACTACGTGAGGTTCTGGTTCAAAGACTGCGGGACAATCTTAGGATTTTTGCCTTTGATCTTGGTTAAGTACTTGTGAGGAATTAACATGTTGTAGTTTTTGCGATCTCCAAGGTTAAAATCATTAAATTTTAGTGCTGCGAGCTTATCCTGGTCAACACATACTGCACGCACCACTTTCAGAATATATGCAATGATTAAGGTGTACTCAAAGTGTCTGGGTACACTATTGCGGTTAATCTTGCCGCTCAAAGGTGGTATGTAAACTGACAAAATGCATGGGATCATCTTGGCATTTGCAATATCGTCTCTGTGCTTTGTTCTTGTCTCAGTTGTGGTTCTGGAAGGTCCTACTCCACGAGCACTGGAGGGAGAATCTTGGACTCCTCCTATTGATGATGCTTGCATTCTTGCAGACATCCTTCTTTTTGACATGACTCTCTCAGCCATTAAGTCAATAAAAAATTCTTCAACTACTTTATCAACAACCTTGAGCTCGTCCGACATACAAGCTTGGGTCCACTAGCTCAGGTGTGAAAATTGAATTCAAAGACTATGATGACAAGTATGGGAACAAGGCAATGATCGCAGGGTGAATTAATCTCAAGTTTCGTGCTCAAATTCTCATTTAGCAAAAGTATTTTTGATGTGTGGTGCGATGAACTAAGTAGGGAAACTTAGCAACAGTCGGCTTGCAATGAATAAGAGGCTGTATTAACTGATGTTCTGTCAATATGGCACAGTCTAACGGTCTAATGGTGAGCCATAAAGGCATTTTGACCCGTTCGGAGCGGAAGTCGAACGGTTATATTGGCTTCCAACACCTATATTTTTGTGCTATGGTGAAGTGGCATAGGTCACTGTTCTGATATCCCGACAAAGCTCGATTCCTGTGATTTTTCCTTCTGCAAAGTTTCCTTTGGAGTCTTTTGTAACTTTCCATTTTTGGCCCTCTTCTTACTTAGCTTCCTATCCTTTTTTCCAGTAAGCTTTGTCTTGGTCATCCTTTTGCCATTCTGATTCTTATCTTCTCTTGACATAGTCACTTTGCACTGCTTAGGTTCTTTCTTCAGATCCAAAGGTAATACTCCTTCATCATATGGATTAGGTATTTTGGTCTTTTGTGGTTCCTCTAATGCTCTTATAACTTTGATACCCAAGTCCCTGGTGTTCAATGTCTTAGGCTTGTCCTCTTGTTCTTTCATCAAGTAGGAGATCCTTCTAGACATAAATTCCACAAGTTTCGCTTCTTTTGTTCTAGAGCATCCTTTTCTTCTATTCTCTGGATCTGGTCCTTTTCAATCCAGATCCTACCTAACAAAGATGGAAATGGGGCATGGTCCTCAATAAATTTAATAAC
Source organism: Picea sitchensis (assembly GCA_010110895.2). Taxonomy (NCBI): domain Eukaryota; kingdom Viridiplantae; phylum Streptophyta; class Pinopsida; order Pinales; family Pinaceae; genus Picea; species Picea sitchensis. Next base: position 13,931 of record SNQJ01S0092235.1, read on the forward strand.
TTCAAATTCTTCCTATGTCAAAGTTCCAGGGGTACTCATACCTATCTAGGTAATTCTGCCACATAGGGTTACCATTTTTCCTTTAAACAATCTGATGGTTCCTAGTGAAGGGACCAAAGCATGCCTTCCTAGTGTTTCCCAAGTGATTTTTTTCATAATTTTCACTGGTGTCCCCTCATCCAGAGCACAGTCAATGTCAAAGTATCCTATTCTTACATCGATTTTCTCCTTTTCTTTGAAGATCTCCATCGATGTCCACTGGGACATGCTCTAATCATCCAAATGGGCTGAGAGCTTATTGATTAGCCATGCGAAGCCTGATAGGGGAATATATCAGGTTGGGTTTTCCCATCACTTCCCAAGCCTGATTCGTCATGAAATTGACCTCTGACCCTAAGTCAAGGACCATATAGTCTATCTCATACTCTCCTACCTGAGAATTCAAGTGTAATTGTTTATTTATAATTATCCTTTTTCCAATTTGGTGCATTTCTCTATTCAGTAAGGGGTCTATTTTTCTTGGTTCATATTGCTTGATTAAATCTTGTAATTATTATACAACACCTTTATATTGAATCAACTTAACACAAGTGTACAATAATTTCATGAGTTTGCTTACCTCTTTCCCTTCTGTTGGTGATGAAGACAGATCAAATTCCTGAGGCATGCCATATTATTTGATTTCTGGTTGTCTCTTTGATGAAGATCTTTGATCACCTTTGAACTCTTTTCTTGCCTCCTCGAATATCAGTCTTTCTTTCTTAGCATCAAACGTTGGGGTATTTTCTATAGCTTTCCTGACTCCGTGGTCATTTTCAGTATTTCCTTGGGCAACTCTGTCTTCTCCTGTAGTAGCACCTCTTTGAGTGATAAAAGTGACTCTAGGGTCTACTCCACGAGTTTAAGCATACATCATTTGTACTTGTGGGTTCTGCTGAGGTCCTCGTCTTTCCTGAAGTTTAGCCAACAGCATAGGGAATTCCTCTATGACATGCTCGAAGGAGTTACAGTAACTACAGGTTGTGCAGGGATTCTGACAATCACTTGCTAAATGGCCTGGCTATGCATAGTTGTAACAGATTATTTTCCCTCAGCCTCAACCCATACCTCCTCCTCGTCCTCGTCCTATGTAGCCACTGCAAGGAATTAAATTTCCTCTCCCCAGAGATTTGTACTGCGGAGTGTTTCCTTCTTGTTGTACTTCGCCTTGAATCTTGTATATGTCTCTCAACCTTTCATGCATGAGATCATAAGCTCTACAATCTTGATCATCATGCCCCATTGATTTACATAACGTATAATACAAGTTTGTGGGTGTCTGGACATACTTCTACATTTAGTAGCACTCACCTGGGAAATGCCTATTTCTGCATACATTGCACCAGGGTAGATTAACTTACTTTAAGGGGATCGGTGCCCCTGATGCCAAGTACTCGTGAAATAAGGGATAGTGTTCCTTATCATGGATTTCAGATCTTCCTCTTACACACCATATATCTTCCCTTTTGTCTTTTCCCTTATCTTTCTTCATATCCTCGACCTGTAAAGCCAAACTACTTAGTTGGCTCATGATCTGGCTAATGCCTGGGCTAGATTCTCCCATCGGTGTTGATTCAAGCTTCATGGTGATCTCCAAAGCTTCTGCCTAAGATGAAATCTTCTGCTACATCAGAGGGACTCTTTTGTGTGGTAACAATGCAATGATGAACCATTCTTTGTTCTGTTTGTCAGGGATCTCGAAAGTTAATTGGCCTGTTATGGTCTTGAATCTCTGGTCGAACTGCCAAACAGGTTCTACTACCTTTTGTTTAATCTCTTTTAGTTCCATAATACATTGTGACTCCGACTTAGGTTTATTAAACTCTATAGTCAACGCCTTCTTGATCTCATTCAGGGGCTTAGTCTATGCCTGTCCTTGTACAAGTTTCATGTACTAGCTCAATGCGCGGTCCCTTAGCATAGTGCTGAAATCGGTTCTCTTGATGGCTTCATCGGTGATACTTTTAATATTCCACATGAACTCACACAAAAACCAATGCTGATATGGATCTTTAGATCCATCTCCTCTAAATATAGGGAGTCTCATTTCATCTGCCATAAAGATGACTAGGGTTCTTGTCTAAGTAGACGTTGAGCTACTAGTAACAATACTTTCAAGACTCTGGTGGTTCTGACTATTCTGACTTCTAAGTATTGTTGGGACAACAGGAGGATGAACATTACTTACTTCAGTAGTTCATGTAGTTCCTAAGGTTTCTGGCTTGCTTTGGCACAGTTCTTCATCTTCCCCTTCTTCTATTCTGGTGGGCTCTAGATGCTCTTCGTCGGTTATATCTACCTCTTCTCCACTATAGAAACCTTCTTCTCCATAGTTTTTCTTAAACAAGTTCTCAAGGTGAACTTCTCAGAATACTTTTCCACTACGAGTATTTCCTACTTCTATGTCACTGTCGCTGTCTGAGATATTGAACATTAGCCCTTTTAGGTCCGATCAATCTACTGTATCTTCAAGATTTGGTTTTGATGAAAGAGAATCTTGATTCTTAGCTTCAGGAAGTGCAAACATTTTCCTCTGGGTCCTTTGAAAAAGTATCTCTTAGGTTGGCTATATTATTTTTCTCTATCAACAACAAACGCGGTGATATACCCTCTCATGGTACTATCAAACCAATGATCTACTTCTCTGGATACAACATTGTCGACTCTGTTGACCTTCTGGATCAATGTTGGTGTCCAAACCAGAGGGGGTCTAGATCTGATTTCAAACTGTGTGTCAGCTAACCTATCCAACCACTCGTGTAGCTCCTGATGGATTCCTCCAAAGAAGATCTTGTGAGTTTCGGTGAAGACGTATCTTTGTAGCCAATATTCAGTGCTTATTTTAGGGTTCTTGTTCTAGGATTCAATGAAGTCCTTCTCTTGATCGTCTATCCACTTCCGAATCTCTGTCTTCGATGGGAACTACCTTGACATTCCCTTAAAAATATTCTAATCTCGGCAACAAAACCTTTTGTTGGCACATGGGAAAACCCAGGGTTTAGCTCCAAGAGCACACCAACAATCCCTACCTACTAGCCCTTTCAGCAGCACCTATGAAGCAGATACAGTCTCACCTGAAGCATCTATGAGGGGGTTGCAGGACAGATATGTCTACACCCAAGGGAATATCAAGTGGTTCCTATTACAACAACAACATAACATGCATCTACCATTCAAATAGCTAGATCTATCCTTCACAGCTATGGTTCTAATCTAATACAATAATGAAGATAACAATATAACAACAACAGAGCTCAAAGAATCAATCACACACACAACACCAGATGTATGTGGTTCACCCTCTCTCTAGGGCTATGACAACAGAAATTTTCATATGATATATTAAGATAAAGCTTACAGTTTTGATCTACGCTCTTGGCCAACAAATCCTCTCTCTCCCTTCCTGTGCACCCAACTCCAGGACTTGATCTTCGCACCCAGCTGAAGATCTTACAATACCAGAAGGCTCTCTCTCTCTCAACACTTCTCTCACCCATAATACAATATTCTCCCAGTGAACAATAATCAATAACAAGACTCAACCATAGTACTAACCCAACTTATGTCCTCTCGGCCTCTATTTATACATTACAATCCCTCACCGACAACCTCAGGTTGAAACCCAAGTGTCAAAACCCTAATTAAAAAACCCTAGGTGTCTACAACCCTAGGTCAATTTGACCTATTCTTTCCGGGCTTTGCCAACCTACCTTTCCTTCTTCATCTCGCGGTGCTCCAAGGCATGTAATACTGGATTTTTCTACTTCTTGAGTCATCCTCGGTCCATCTTCCTTTTTGATCGATTATCCTCGATATCCTCATCCAAAGACCCACTTTTCCGTACTTCACTCCATCGTTTTTGTTCTTTTTCTCACTTCAACCTAGTGACAATCACTGTGTCTCCAACCCAACCCAAAGCCCCAAAGGGACCCAAAAATAGGTCTAGTTTCCCTAATTTCCTCTTCGCGTTGCGCTCCATCTTTGGCAAGCTATTGCAGTCCCAAAAATGGTCAAATATGACCAAGTATTCTTCAAAACTCGGTCAAGGGCCAACAGGCCCCCAACACTCACATGTGACTCGTCCTGAGTCACTCAGGTTTGATCAATTCCGCCTCGAATTCCTCGAGCTGCTTCGACCTACTACAGTGAAACAACCTCTTGGTCAGTGAATTTATGGATCACTGTGTCATTGAGCAGTCCTTCCAGGCATTGTTCTATAGTGATGACAACTTGTTCGAGTTCAGCTCCCTGGCTTTCAAGTTCAACGAACAACATGCATGCCTTTTCTTGAATTGGATGAAGTTATTGGGAAACTTCCATCACTTTACTTTGCAGCGTATGTACCTATTGTTTGGATGTGCGTTGTTCTGTGAAGCTCTTCATTCTTTTAACTGGGGTCAAAGTCTTTATCTACGTGTGTATCGTGTCTACATGCTGCTTTGCTTCTTGGAGATGTGCCTCTAATGTATGTAATTATGGATTCTCTGCTAGGGTTACATAAGTCTGGGCACTTCTAGTGCTTCGCTACTTTCATTCCAGGGAAAAGGTTTTTAATCGACCAATTGTGCTTCAAGCAGTGGCCTCTCTTAGATCTCTTATTTCTTGGGGGGTCTCGGGCATGGTGCAGAGCTCCAGATCTGTGATGCGCTGTTGGAGTTGCTGGATTACTTCTTCCAGTTGGGTCACTTGCCATGGGAGATGGTCTTCCATCTTCACTTCTATGATTGTCACAAAGTGAAGTGCCTTGTGAACCCTTTCCTGTACTTCAAGTTTCTCTGCTAGAAAATGTGCCTTTTCCTCGTTCCACTTTGCTTTCAGGGAAATCTTTTCTAGTTCTACCTCAGTCCATTTTTCTAGAAGTTATTTTTGTGCTTGCATCAAAGCCTGGATGGCTTGTGCTATGTCTTCTTGAGCTCGTCGAAGGCGATATTTAACTTGATTAGCGATCTAGTGTAGATGAGTAGGCTCATCGCATATTCCTGATGCTCCGCTGGACTCGAGTGCCTACTGCACTTCTTGGAGTTTTCCCTTGATTTGGTTGAATATCTCCTCCTGCTTGGCTTCTTTCTTTTCTGCGAGCTCTAGTGAAACATCATTTAGCACAAAAATTAAGAAGTTGAAGTCATTTGGGGTAAGGGTGTTTTTAAGCATGGTTCGGGTGGCCTTAGATTTATTTTGGGAGGAAGGTTTTGGTGGTGTAATCTTTCTTTTCATAGAGGGACCCTCCTCCTCTCTAGGTGGAGTAACCTTGCCTCTATTTTGCTCAACTTCTATTCCACCTAGCTCGTGACCATCACCTCCCTGTACAGGTGAGATTGAAGTAGTCTTTGTGGATGTGCTAGGGATATATTCAACTTCGTCATCCTTATTAGTCTTTCTTGGCCCAGGTGTATCTGGCATAGCTTCAGGGATTTCCTCGTTGGACATGTCTATGGGGTCAACTGCAACAAGGAGGTCCGCCGACCATTCCTTGGTAATCTCCTCCAAGTCATCTTCTGTCATCTTGTAGTAGGATTGTAGATGTTGTTTATGCTCATCATTGCGCATTGTAATATAGGTGAAGTGGCGGTCTGCACTGAATTTCATAAAAGGTCTAAACATATGAAGTACGTTTTGGGGTGATTCATGGTGTAGACTTAATTGAATTCTTCAATTGGTTGAAATAGGTGTGGAAGACAACATTGGACTGCCATTTCTTGTTCATGTCGCTGGAGTACCACAATGTACAAAACTTCACTGCCTATGGTTCAAAAGGTTCGATCTTTGAAAAAGTGGCTCCCTCTGACAGTTCCCAAGCGATGAAAGCGATGAGTATGAGAAACCAACTAAAGTGGAACTCATACCCTTGGTCTTGCGCTCCTCTAGAATCCAACTCTAATTGGTTTACAAGATACTGTGCCCAATTCATCTATAGTCCCTTGACGCACTTCCTTGTGATGTCAACTATGAAGCTAGTCACCTGTGTTGGTCTGTTATTACGAACTAAATTGCCCGCGATCAACCGACAGGCAAGGTGCACTGCACCACTTTGGATAGAGGCTACCTTGTGGCCTCGCGTACCCTTCTCTACATCACCATAAGTTTCTTTTATTTTCTATGATAGTGCTAAGTCTGAGGTCTTTCCTAGGTAAAATTCTTGTGGGTTAGGGCCTTTCATGCTAATCCCTATGATCTGATTGATCAGAGTTGGATCCACAGTGATGTGGAGGTCCAACCATAAGTATCTGTCATGGTAGCAAGACAACAACAACTTGACACATGTGTTGACTTCCTGGTGTCTGTTGAAGTGAGGGATCTTCATTACGTTGAGTAGTGTGGACTATGTGAGGTTCTGGTTCCAAGACTATGGGATAATCTTAGGATTTATGCCTTTGATCTTGGTTAAGTACTTGTGAGGAACTAACATGTTGTAGTTTTTGCGATATCCAAGGTTAAAATCATTAAATTTTAGTGATGTGAGCTTATCCTGGTCAGCACATACTGCACGCACCCCTTTCGGAAGATATGCGGTGATCAAGGTGTACTCAAAGTGTCTGGGTACACTATTGCGGTTAATCTTGCCGCTCAAAGGTGGTATGTAAACTGAAAAAATGCGTGGGATCATCTTGGCATTTGCAATATCGTCTCTGTGCTTTGTTCTTGTCTCGGTTGTGGTTCTGGAAGGTCCTTCTCCATGAGCAGTGGAGGGAGAAGCTTGGACTCCTCCTATTGATGATGCTTGCATTCCTGCAGACATCCTTCTTTCTGACACGACTCTCTCAGCCATTAAGTCAATCAAAAATTCTTCAACTACTTTCTCAACAACCTTGAGCTCGTCCGACATACAAGCTTGGGTCCATTAGCTCAGGTGTGAAAATTGAATTCAGAGACTATGATGAGAAGTATCGGAACAAGGCAATGATCGCACAGTGAATTAATCTCAAGTTTTTGGCTCAAATTCTCATTTAGCAAAAGTATTTTCGATGTGTGGTGTGATGAACTAAGTAGGGAAACTTAGCAACGGTCGGCTTGCAATGAATAAGAGGCTGCATTAACTGATGTTCTATCAATATGGCACACTATAACAGTCTAATGATGAGACATAAAGGCATTTCGACCCGTTCGGAGTGGAATTCGAACGGTTATATTGGCTTCCAACGGCTATATTTTTGTGCTATGGTGAAGTGGCATAGGTCACTGTTCTGATATCCCGACAAAGCTCGATTCCTATGATTTTTCCTTCTGCAAAGTTTCCTTTGGAGTCTTTTGTAACTTTCCATTTTTGGCCCTCTTCTTACTTAGATTCCTATCCTTTTTTCCAGTAAGCTTCGTCTTGGTCATCCTTTTGTCATTTTGATTCTTATCTTCTCTTGACATAGTCACTTCGCACTGCTTAGGTTCTTTCTTTAGATCCAAAGGTAATACTGCTTCATCATATGGATTAGTTGTTTCGGTCTTTTGAGGTTCCTCTAATGCTCTTATAACTTTGATACCCAAGTCCCTGGTGTTCAATGTCTTAGGCCCGTCCTCTTGTTCTTTCATCAAGTAGGATATCCTTCTAGACATAAATTCCATGAGTTTTGCTTCTTTTGTTCTAGAGAATCCTTTTCTTCTATTCTCCAAATCTGGTCCTTTTCAATCCAGATCCTACCTAACAAAGCTGGAAATGGGGCATGGTCCTCAATAAATTTAATAACTTCAAATTCTTCCTCTGCCAAAGTTCCAGGGGTACTCATAGCTATCTGGGTAATTCTTCCACATAGGGTTACCATTTTTCCTTTAAACAATCTGATGGTTCCTAGTGAAGGGACCAAAGCAGGCCTTCCTAGGGTTTCCCAAGTGATTTCTATCATAATGTTCATTGGTGTCCCCTCATCTAGAGCACAGTCAATGTCGAAGTCTCCTATTCTTACTTCGATTTTCTCCTTTTCTTTGAAGATCTCTGACAAACTGACATCCTTATGGTCATCTAGGGTTTCTTTTATTTTCAGGAACATGATCTCTGATTTTTTCTGGGGTTCTTCTATAAATTTAGTCTCTTGATCTCCTTCAGAGTTTTCATGTTCCATATTCAGTTTTTAAAGTCTAGGAATCATTCTAGGGCAATCCAATACTTCATGGTCCATAGCTCTACAATAGAGGCATCTAGGGTTTCTCCCAGGGCATTCCTTAGCAATATGTCCCGATCTTTTGCAATTGGAGCAAAGCGTTAATCCTCTCTTTCTTTTAAATGACCCGCAACCTCTTTTGCACTATGTGCTAGGATCATAAGGGCTATCCTACAAAATTTTCTTTCTAGGGTCCGACATCCATTGGTTAGTCCAAAAACTCTTTCTATGCATAGGTATAAAATATCTTTCACTATTTCTATTCATATCAAAATTTCTTTTATCTAACAATTCTCTAGTTTTTATGCTGAGACAATCAAGCATACCTAAATCTATACGTTAGAAGTAAAAAATTTCACTTATTTCCTTCCACGGGGCACAAAGATTTCAGATCTAAAACTTGAACTATTCTTACCTTTACTAGAGGCTAGATCTTACAGATCTTACCTCTTTTTTACATAAATTTGTTTCCTAGGGCATAGGTGTTTAGATATCACTTCTTTTCTTCAGTATCAACCTCTTTTCTTGCAGATTTGGCCTCTTTCCTTCATATCTAGCCTTTATTTCTTGGCACAAAGCTTCACAGGTCAAGTAGAATACTGTGCACTAGGGCAACGGATCTACGCACATAACTTATTTCACACAAATATTTTTCTTCTTTAGTTCCCAACAATCACAACTTCTGTCTCAGCAATAGAACTATTTTTTGGCACAGAGGCAATCCCAGGGTTCACGCTCAAGAGCACACCAACAAACCCTAACTACCATCCCTTTCAGCAACACCTACAAAGAATATGAAGACTCACCCGAGGTAGAGGCAGGGGTGGTTGGAGGAATCAGATGTATGCAACCTTAGCTAGGACACAGATCTGTGATTATAGCACTTAAAAATTATCTAGCATGGTTTATCCATCAATATTAAACCCTTACGACACTTCAGAGTTAGCACAAAGCATCGCAATATATACTTAGATTCAAGAAGACTTAGCACTTAGATACAACATGATAGATTGGATTCACCAGATCAGACACTAAGCATCTTATATATCAGATCTAACATTCATTCCTATCTCAGAAGAACAACACATAACTAAATCTATTTAATCAAATCAAGCACTTAGCCAAGAAGGAGATAAACACATTAGGTCAAAGCACATAGCACAATACACAAAGTTACCGTGGTTCACCCCCAACCTGGGGCTACGTCCACAAAGTCTTCTTCTTTATATTATCTTGGTCAAGCGGTTACAACACAGAGCTTCAATGACCCTTACTTCGCACAGGACAGAAGATCTGCGTAGCTTGCTAGATCCTTCTTCCTTGCACTTCAGCACAAAACTACAACAACTTGCACTCAACTTTTCAACCTCCTTACAATCATGCATAGATCACTTGCAATATACATCTGATCACACAGATCCAATTACTAGCACTAAGCCTTTAGCTATACATCACATAGATGCACTACCGTCTTCTACTTACATTGCCTAAGTATCTATTTATAGATTACAAAATATCCCTAGGCGTGGGTAAACCCACGGGTCGACATCCCTTTCCCGTTACATCAACCCAAAACCCTAAAGGGACCCAAAAATAGGTCTAGTTTCCCTAATTTCCACTTCGCATTGTGCTCCATCTTTGGCAAGCTGTCGTAGTCCCAAAAATGGTCAAATATGACCAAGTATTCTTCAAAACTTGGTCAAGGGCCAACATTGGTAGTATGCAATTATAAATCATTTCAAACCATTCATAATGTTTAAAACAATTCTTATAGTTAATGTCAGACACTCCTTATTATGTGCTAATTTAATTTAAATAGAAAATTAATTGTGTAACGTGAGACACTCCTTATTAAATGTTAATTTAATTTAAATAGTAAAAGTGTTAAGTAAAAGTAAAAAAGTAAACACATAATGTAATACAAAAAGTGTAATTTTATATTTGCAAGGGGTTTAACCCTGAATATCACGTTCATTGATTTTAATACGATGACGAGAATATACCAAGATAATTAAATTATGACCCTGTGATGAATTTATTTAATTAAAATATGGATTAATCCACCAAATTCCCATAGGAGGGACACTTATTGGCGTAACTAGGTTTATCACCTTCAAAAATGTTTTAAAAAAACATAAATTAATCAAATACTTTCCAAAACAAATTATATTTATATTATAAAAAAATCCTTTTATAAAATTATATTATATTAGGAATTGTATTATATTATAATGTTAATGTAATTCCTTGTACCTCTTAAGACAACTAGTAAAAATCAAACACACACACACACACACACACACACACACACACACACACACACACACAATTCCTACTTCTAGGTTTGTACTTGGAGATTTAAAATGATATGTGATAGTTTAAACATTTTTTAGGTTCGTTGAGGGTACTAGTTGTATTTCCTTACCCTTTTCCATGTCTCGTATCACATAACAAACCCTAAATTATCATTGAATGTATGTATTTCATATCCCAGTAAACCTTATTGATATGAGATCTTTCATGCAACCTTAAATTGAGATGAACTAAACTTATGCTCATTGGGAAGAAAAAATTTCCATCAAATATTTATCTAAGAATGGAGGTTTCCACAGTTACTCATAATGTTGTAAAATACTTATGGATAAGAATTGTGTGGAGTTTTTGAAACATCCAACATTTCGAGTGGATACTCCTCCTGCTAGTCCCTAAAGTTTCACTTGACTGTGAGAGGGCAAGCTAGGGCATCATCAGGTTATTGCAAAAGTATTTTGATGATTTTGATGATTTGGTTTTTGAATAAGGTGGTTGAAAATTGGTTCAAGGTTTCAGGATAAACGACAATTTCAGAATAAGAACAAAAGATATCCCATTGACTAGTTAAAGGGTAGTCACATAGATGAATTAGACAAATAAAGAAAAGAGAATATTAAGTTTTCAATTTGTCAACCTCACATAAAATTCTTATCTCGAAATATCATTAAGAAACAAGAACATCAACCTGAAATCTAAACTTGAAAATAATCACAACATGAAATTATTTACTGTATCAATTGATAATCAAGAAAACAATGCATTGTAGTTTGATAAATGATCTCAACCATGGAGAGAAAAAGAAAAGAGTAGAAGAGAAAGTCTAACCATCAATATTCCTTTTCCATTAAGTGTCACATAGAGTAGGAATGTCTTACAAGGAGTTTCAAAACATGTCCTCTGGATCTCCAAATTTTCAACCTCCACTGAGTCTTTCTTCAATCTACTTAAACTATGCAAAACAAAATATCTCAGATCCTATTTCCTAGTGTACTATTAATGATAGGATCTAATTAGCATATATCTTCTAGGGAGGTTAGCTCAAAATGAGCATTTACATTACAAAATTAGATATCATCTCAACAACTTAATCCCAAATAATCCTTTCATCAATACATTTGATTCTACAAAATGGGAATTATTTGATTTAGTCATGTATTCGAAGTGTTCAATTTCACAATCCAAAAAAAGGTAAATATTTCCTTGTTCCTTGGTAAATATCAAATTTGAAAGTGTGCCAAATCATTCATAAAGCTATGAGGGTATGATAACAACACTAGCCTTAGCAGTCTTATGTTTCATCTTAGTGGTGAGTAAAATGTTATGCCAATAGAGTTTGAAATTGATTTCTCTAAGCTCTTTGAGCAATTATTTTTCTCCCTTTTCTTCTTCTTGAACCCTTGTATCTTTTCATGTTGCCTGGAACTCTATTGCTCTACTTGAGATTTGTCTTTCTTCAACTGCTTCACCATTATCTGAAGTTCTCTTATCTTCTCTTTATCACTTCTGACCTTGACTTGGAATTCTGGAAACTCTTCTGTAGGTCCAGGCTTGTTTAGATCTATGGAAGCCTTAGGTTCTCTCAATTTAATTTGATATCTAGAAGCCAACCTTGAGCTATGATCATCATCTGAACTGGTTGAGTCCATGGCTTCTGGAATATTTGATATGTGGTTTGAGATTTCAGGATTACTTTCCGTATTTTTAGAAATTCTCCTGGTAATTTGAGCAAGTGCTTCATCTTTTGATAATATGGTAGTAGCTCTTGTTATAGGTCCCGCAAGAAATTTAGCAATCTGCTTACCTCTTTCTGTTGGTTTCCTGTGTGATGGAGGTCTTTATTCCTTTTCTTTGACACCTTCTTTAGATTCCTCAGAATGGTATTCTATGACTATGTCATTTTCCTCTTTGATCGATGGGTCAAACATAGCTTTGGACCTTAGCTTGTATTTGTTGGTAACTCTAGTAGAATTTCTCCTAGGGTTTTGAGACACATATGAATATTTCTTCCTTTAATTTTTGACTGAAACACCTTTCTTACTAGTTGCTTGTGATCTATGTTTGACTGTGGTTTTAATATCATAATCCTTATCTGAATCTTCTTCCATCTTTATGTCTGCATCAGAAAACATTTCGATCTCTGCATCTAGTTTGGGTCTCTTACCTCTGCTGATCATGGCTTCTTTATGAATTTCATCAATAGGCGTATCATCAGGAATGTGTTGAGTCTGCTTCTTTATTTTGCTGGTCTTTTTTACCCCGATTGCAGACATTTATTCTTTGACAGAAGTTTCATCAACTGGGATACTATGTTTCTGTATAACTGCCCTTTTCCCTTTGCCCCTTTTCTATTTTCTTGGTTGTGGATTAAGATTTAGGGATTGGATCAACTAGTTCCATGGATTTTGTACTTCACTCAGAGCATAAACAACTAGATTCTTAATTAGAACTTGATGAAATAGGCTACCTTTAACAGTGGTAGGGTGTGACTGTACCCTTTTTGACATCTTCGATAGGATTTTCAGTAGAAAGTATGGTAGATTTAAGGGATATTATCCATTGATATGCATTAAAACCCTAATATGGTAGATGTAAACCAATGATAATCTGCCTTTGCAGGTGATATACCCATGAATTATGATCAGAGAAGTATGCCACTCTTTTCTAATTCAGTTGTGAGGAACTCCCTTTTTCCAATTCTGGTTTTGCTTATCTGGTAGCAAGAATTGGTTGACAAACTCCATGACTACATGATCCTTTTTCCACCATCGTTCTCCTCCAATTTCCAATCTACAAGATTTGGCATTGGATTGTTCTGTCACCAACATCAACAACTTACTGATCACCACCTCAAAACCATCAAAGTTTTGTGTAAACACCATAGATACATGTTCATCATGCCCCTGGAAGGTGGTAAATAATTCGAACCAGCCAATGTCTTTGAACCTTTATGCCATCTGCGAATATGATTCAAGTAACTTGACACCCTCAGGTTACAATATGACAATTTTCCCACCTTGATTAGTCGCCATGTTGATAATACGGTGCTGAAACTCGGCGCTATTGGAAGTTGAATTTAAAACCTGCAACTATTACTACATAAAGATTTCTTCTAAAGGATATTTGCGCATATAATTTGATAGAATTAGAATAATCAAATGACAATGTTATATAATTATGTTAGAAATTGAACTAATTTGATACGGATCCTTGCAGGTATAGAGTGATCTCATTCATGCAATGGTTCAAACTGCATTATCGATTCAAGCGATATCATGGGGTACATGCAGGTCTTTTGTCCACGATTTATGTGATCATGAAAAGATCTAGATGGATGAAGCATATCACAACATGATTACATTAGCGTTGTAGGAATAATGTTATTCCAGTAGTGCTATTGATGACTTGGTAGTAATTTGAATTTTCAGGATTCAAATAAGCAAATGATGTGACAAATCTCATTAAACAACGTCTTAAACCCCCAAACTTAAGAAAATTATTCTAAAATTCTAAAATGCAAAGAATAACAAACTCAAAAAAAAGATTAAGGTCTAAGGAACTCAAAAAATGAGGTACAAGCAGAGAGGGCTTAGGATTAGGGATTCTCACTAAATCAAGATAAAAATTAGAAATTAACACTGACTCCTTCTAGGGGTGGAGTTTTGATGATAAACTCCAAGAACTGTAGACCAATTCCTTTTCCTTACTTCTGATTCACTGATCTCCCTGCATCTATCAGATTTTATTCTCAACATAACCATATAAAACAAGTCCATTGGGTATATGGAGTCTTTATTGAAAGAAAAACCTACTGTACAAGATGAAAACTTGATGAATCTTTACAGAAAATAGTGTTTCAAGAACTTCCCTTTCATTGGGCCTCCAAAATTTGTTGTATCATCCAGATTATGCAGGAGAAAAGTGTTATTATCCATTACTTTGGATATTCTAAAAAGATCATACCATAGGTTATCAAACTTACCATGTTTTTATTTATCCTCTCTCCTAGCATCCCACCTTAATACCAAATATCCTTCATTAAAAAAATCTTTCTTAGTTCCTTTATCAAATGTGGCCTTGAATTTTCTCCAGTGAGAAACAACTTTCTGATTCAGCTGTTCTCTAACCTGCTAAACCTCAATCATTTGAAAAATTATCCTTTGGAGATCATTGGGTTCTTATAACTCTTCCTGTAAAAATTTCAAGACTGGTAGGCCCAATTGAGTTGGAAGAATAGCTTATGTCCCATATACCATATGGAAAGGAGAGGTCCCAAAATATTTTTTTTTACTGATACGATCATCCCATAGGGAAAAATTTAACTTGGAATCCCATGAATTTTTATTTTCTTCCAATATTTTTTTGATAATCCTTATCAGACTCTTATTGGAGGACTTTGATAACCCATTTCCTTAGGGGTAGTAGGGAGTAGAGTGGACCAATTTTATACTATAATTATTTTATAAATCAATCATGGAATTAGATTTAAAATATTGTGTGTTATCAGTGACTAGTTTTTTAGGACAACCAAACCTGGAAAAGATATGTCCTTCAGGAAAATCTATGATTACCTTGTCTGTTGCATTCTAAGTTGGAATTTCTTCGATCCATTTTTTAAAGTAATATGTGGTTGTAAGAATACATTTATGTTTCCCAGAATATGAAGGGTTGATCTCCCTTATGAAATCCAAGCCCCAATATTGGAATGGTCCATGAGCGATGATTGGTTTCATAGGAAGAGACATAAGTTTCTGGTTTCCAACAAATTTTTGACAAGGTTCACATGCCCTGACCTGAGAAAACATGTCTGAGAACATAACTAGACATTAATAGTATGCCTTGAGAATCTTGAAAGTAGTAGCTTTCTAATGGTGATGACCTCCACAAACACCATGATGTAGATCACAAAAAAATTGTTTAGCCTCTTCTTCATCAACACACCTCAACAAAATTCCATGAGGATATTTCCAGAATAGGATCTAATCAATAATGCAATACTTTAGTGATCTTAATTTTAATGATATGAACTTTGATTTATCCAATTCTAGAGAAAATTGAAAATTTAGCAGAAAAAGTACAATATCTTTGTACCATGGTGAAGAAACATACTTGTTGTTTTCCTGTGAATTTGTTTCTCCAATCTGGAATAAAGAATCTTGTGTTTTTCCTGAAAGATGGTACAACCCAATGGCTTTGAAATTAGAACATGTCATTAATTTGGCAAGGCCTTGACCTTTTATCAGCTGAGTGGGATTTATAGTCAGGTTATACTCCAGGATTTTTTTTAATCCATTTTACTCTCTTTCCTTCACAATCAAGTTGAACTAAGATTTCTTTGACTACACTGCTTGGGACATAAGTTGTGATCTTAGATTGAAGGACATATACTTTGAAGGATTTCAAAGCCTTTACCAAGGCATAGGACTATTTCTCCATTTTATCATACTTCAATTCAAAGTCTCTAAGAGTTTTGTTGAAGAAGGATATGGGTTTCTCATATGCTTGCTCATTTCTTTGCAGAAGAACAACAACTATGGTATTTTCTGAGGCAACTGAAAAAATCATGAACCCTTTGGAGTAATCTAGACTGATGAGAATAGGGGCCTAAACAAGATCTTGCTTGATCTTCTCAGAAGATTCTTTAGATTCTGGTATCCACTTAATTTCTGCATCCTTTTTCAACATGTTAGTAATGTACTTGATAATCTCTGAAAAATTAGGTATAAACCTCCTTAGAAAAGTAATTTTAACAATGAAGGACTGAATAGACTTCTTGTTTCTCAAAATGTCTATATGTTGGATAGATTTTACTCTTTTGGGATCTATTTTAATACCTTCATGTGAAACACTTTCTCCCAAAAGAGTTCCTTCCTCCATGACAAAATGTGACTTTTTAGGATTAAGTGATATATCGTACCTTCTACATTTCTCAAACGTCTTCTTTAAGTGTTGTAAATGTTCTTCATTAGATGATGAAAATACAATGATGTCATCAAGATAAATAAATACAAACCTTTCTTTCTCACCAATAAAAGCAATGTCCATAGCCCTTTGAAATGTAGCTCTTACATTCATCAATCCAAAGGTCATATTTTCATACATGAAAGTTCCCTAGGGAGTGGTAAAAGTTTTTTTCTTTTTGTCCTCCTCTACTACTGATATTTGATTGTACCCTGATTATCCATAAAGCATAAAGATCCCCTTTGTTCCTACAACTCTCTGTAAAATATGATACATTTTTGGTAATGGATAATTGTCCTTCAAGGAGCATCTGTTCAAATTCCTAAAGTCTACACAAAGTCTTATCTCTCCACTCTTCTTTCTGACAGGTACAAGGTTGGCTACCCACTCTGAGTATCTCAATGGCACTATGATTTTGGCCTCCAATAACATTTTCAACTCCTTTTCTTTTATAGGTAACAACAAAGGATTGAACTTCCTAAACTTCTGTTTAAAAGATTTTGATCCAGGTTTCAAGCCTTCATAAGACCAGGGGAATACATCTGAATATTGATTAATCAATTCAACATATGTCTCTCTCTTTTTTTGTGACAATTTTCTAGATATTTTGACCAACCTGGGATTTGTATCAAAACTGATGTCACAGTCCAGTACATTAGTTTCTTTTTCCTGAATAACATCCTTCCTGGAAACATCATTGTGGTCAAACAACTTCTCGAGTAGGACCAAATCTTTAGGCCGATGATTTGTTTTTAATTCAACAATTTTGTGCTCAACAACATTGTCTTGAAGAACGTCTGCAACATGTAACTCTACTTCATCATCTTCATTATCTTGATCTATTGAAATGTTAGAAAACTCTTCAATAGTCTTTAGGAATCTTTGAATTTCCTTATCATATTTAAAAACCTACCAATTTTTGATATTGTCTGGTATTGAGGGTCTATGTCTAACCTCAACCTCAAATTTCAAATTAGGAAACATTGGAGCCTTAAAGTTGCTAGCTACAAGTGCCAAAGAGTCAACCTACTGATTTAAATTTCTGTGCACAAAAGTAATATTGAATGCCAAAATTAAATTATCCACATAATCCCACACCTCGTTCCTATATTGTTTCAACCTTTTCTATTGGTTTGATATATGTTCTTGAGATGGTGAATAATAAGTTCTGAATCTCTAAAAACATAAAGATTATCTATACCCATATCTTTAGCATCTTTCAACCCTAACAACAAGGCTTCATACTCATTGATGTTATTAGTTTTGTCAATTCAAGTTTATATGACATAGGAATGACCTCTTGGGTAGGGGAAATGGAGACAATCCTAGCGCCAAAACCTTCTCTAGAACATGCCCCATAAAAATACATTTTCCAAACAAAATTATCTGCATTGTCCCCAATTATAGGTGTTGTTTTCCTAACCGATGTTTCTTCCATCTGATCACCAATATGAAAAACAGAGGAACCAAGATCATCTTCTACAACATATATAGGATGATTAATGGTTTTCATGATCACTTACCAAATAATCCAGTCTTACTTCTTCGTATAATCTCTGTTGTTCCCCACCAAAAACAAGTATGGTGGCATAACTAAGATCCATCTGTAGAGTTCCTCCTACATTTTTGGCCTAGGATCTGCATTCCAAATTTTGGAGGTATGTCAACCACAATAACATCTAATACCACACTCTTCATAGGTAATTAGGAAAGAGTAACAACCAAATCCTTCATAACTCTCAGGCATTTGACTTTCATGGAGTCAAAAGAATATAGATCATGGTAAGGTTTAGTAATATCTAACCCTAATTCATCCATCACCACCTTAGGCATGACATTATGCAAGGCACCAGAATCCATTAGGAAGTTATGAAATATCTTTTCATGAACATTTAGTGATATGTAGAATGGGGGAGAAGTATCAGTTCTATCTTCAATATGAGGTCTGATGGTTATAGAAGGGTTCTCATCTTCCAGATTGATAGTATCTGAAGAGGTAACCTGAGCAAGAGATTGTAGAGCCTTGAGAATAGTCTTCCTAAAAGGATTTGTTTTCATTATTTCCAGCTGTTATCCACATTTTTGGTTATCGAGATGATATTATGATTATTTCATGATAATGGAAAATCAAACTCTTCATCAAGAACTTTTTCCTGAAGAAGGTTACGCTTGTCATTTTCTCAAAATCACATTTTTGGAAATAGTTCGCA
>SNQJ01S0092236.1:9959-32530 GCA_010110895.2 Picea sitchensis
TGTTGGTCTCATCGACATCCCTTCTCTTTTCACTTTCTGTATTGATTTTGAAGGTGGTCGGAATGATTCTAGGGATTCATTATTTAGTTTGTTTTATGAAATCACACCATGTGTCGATCGTTTGTTGTGATTCCAGATTTACTATTTTCGATTGGGCAATTAGGTCGATTTTTTTTGCTATATCTAATGTTTGAATTGTACCCGACTCTTGGTCAAATTTCTGGTCTGTGTTCTACATTTTATATTTGAGCTGGCTAAGATGGTTGGTTACTTGGTCAGTTTCCAACTGCACTTTGTGTCCCTCCTTTTTCCATTCTTGTTCTTGCTGTGAGAGTTGTAGCTCCACTACTTTTTCTTTGATGCCATGGAGGTCCTTTAAATACTTTACATTTTTGGTTTCACATACCTGAATTTTTCCAACTTTGTTTTTTGTTTATTAGATTTAAAAAAGGTTTATTTCTTGTAAGAATAATTAGTAGATTTCTTTTATTTTAGTTGGTTCTTGTTGGCAATTCCTTGCTAAAATTTTCCAACATGGTTCTTTTCTTTTACACGTGGTACTTCTTTAGGCGGGCACTGTTAATTAATTTTGTAAATGGTTTCCCCAATCATGTTTGGAGTTGGACCGCTTCTGTCAGTTGCATATATTCTACAACATAAGGTCCAAGCCACATTATTTCTAATTTTCCGGGTTTACCTTTTATGTGACTGTCATATAACAAGACTAAATATCCATCTTTTATATCTTTTTTCTTTATATGTCGATCGTGCCACGCTTTTTATTGTTTCTTTTGAACCTCATGTTGATGTATTGCTATTAGTCTTCCTTATTCCGATTTTTTTAATTGATACAGTCGGTCGTTCACACTTTTGCTTTCGTCAAATTTGGCTACAACCACAACTCTATCGTAATTGGTCCAAAAATGTAAAGGGATAACAATTTCTTGTCCATAGATGAGCTTGAACAGAGTCTTCCCAATTGATCGTTTGTATGTTGATCTATATTCCCAGAGGAATGTAGGAATATTTCCATCCTAGTCATCTTTTTTGAGGCCACATATATTTGTGAGTCCTTTGTGTAATATTTTGTTAAATGCTTTGATCGCCTTGTTTGCTTGTGGATGGTAAGTTTTTTTTCTTCTATGGTCGATCAAATTTTTTTCCAGTAGGAATTTAATTGTTTCATTCACAAAGTGAGTTCCCTGGTTGCTTATTAATGTCAGAGGACAACCAAACCTTGTAATTATTTTCTGGTATATGAATTTTGCTGCTATCTCTTTAGTATAAGATTCGACTGGCTCATCTTCTTCCCACTTAGTCACATATTCGACCGTAGTAATGATGTACTTGGAATCGATTCTTCTTTCCCTCTGTGGAAATGGCTCGATGAATTTGTAAGCCTTATTTCGAATGCTCGACTGGGGTTTATTTAACTTAGTGGAATTTCATTTTTCCACGTAGGTCGTCCAAGCATCTGACAACTATCACATTTTCTTACTTGGTCCCGACAAGATTTATGCAGAGTCGTCCACCATAGGCTTGCTTGTAGTATCTTTCTGGTTTTTGTGTCGGCCTAAAAGTGCCTCGTGGCTATTCCTGCACGAGCTTCGTTGATAATATCATCCCTTTTGTGCTCTGGTACACATATTCTTAAGACATCGTCAATTCCCATTTTGTATAAATATTCATTTATATGACTTTGAAAGGTGCAACTTTGAGGGCTAGAAATTTCTTTTTGCTTGTTGGGAGGTCCTCTCGGGCCTTTCCTTCTTCTAGTAAATTAACAATATCTTCTAAATCTTTAGGGGAAACTTTGACTTGAAATAAATGTGCACCAGGGAGATCATCATCGATGCCTGTCGGGTCTTCTCCTATTTCCAGTCGTGATAGGTGGTTAGGTTAGAAATTCTTTTTCCTTGGTCGTATGATTATTTCAAATTCAAATTATTGAAATAAGAGTAGCCAACGAAAAATCTTTCCTTGATGGATTGGTTTATTGACCAAGTATTTCAGTGCTTGATGGTCTGCAAAAAATGTGAAGGGATTTTCAAGTAAGTAGTGACATAACTTTTGTAGAGAAAATATCATTG
The DNA here is from genome assembly GCA_010110895.2 of Picea sitchensis. Taxonomy (NCBI): domain Eukaryota; kingdom Viridiplantae; phylum Streptophyta; class Pinopsida; order Pinales; family Pinaceae; genus Picea; species Picea sitchensis. The sequence continues at coordinate 12,050 of SNQJ01S0092236.1, forward strand.
CTAGGGCTTCCCTTTCCGTAGTCAAATAATTTCTTTCTACCTTATTCAATTTTCGACTTTCATATATATTTGGATGATCAATTATGTCATCGTATGGTTGTGCTAATATCGACTCAACAACAACATTGGATGCATCGACATGGACATGAAATTTTCTCGACCAGTATGGAAATTTTAGAATGGTGGCTTCGACCAACTTCTTCTTTAAGAATTCGAAGGATTCCTGACAATCTTGGCTCCATGTAAACTCAACATATTTTCGTAAGAGCTCATCTATTGGAAAGGTGATGTCCGAATAGTGGCGTATAAACTTCCTATAATATCCAGTGTGTCCCAACAAAATTTTGTTTTGTTTTTGATTCACAGGCGGATTTAGATCGAGGATAATTTTAATATTTTTCATGTCGACCTTTACTCCCTCTTTACAGACCACGTGTCCTAGTAGGATTCCAATTGGTGTGGAAAATATGCACTTCCTGATATTTAATGATAGTTGAATTTGTCTACAACGTTCTAGCATAAGTCGAAGCCACTGTGCATGATTTTTGAATAGACTATATATTGTCCAGTCATCGAAATACACAATCATAGTTTTATAGATATACTCTTGAAATTCCTTAACAACTATTCTTGAAAAAACCACTAGCGCATTCTTCAATCTGAATGGCATCACTTTGTAGGCGAAGGATCCAAATTATGAGACAAATGTTGTTTTTGGATGATGTTGTTTTTCTATTGGAACCTGATTATAACATGAGAACCCGTCAGTGAATGAGTATCCTTCGTGACCAATGAATTCATTGATGATTTCATCAACAAAGGGTGTGGGGGACAAATCTGTCATGGTCAATTTGTTGAGTCCCCAGAAATCGAAACAAATTCTTAATTTTTTGGGATCGTGTTTCTTTGGTTGCACCACCATGGTACTTTCCCATTTTTCCTTGTCAATAGGTAAATAATACCTTCTTGTAGTTTTCCTTTGATATCTTTTTGGATGATTGGTTTATATCTATGCGCTAATTTGTACAGTTGTTTTTTGATTGGATTTGCTCCTGGAATAAGTTCAATCTTCATTTCTCCCATTTCCTCTACAAGTCCTTTCAAGTCCTTGTAGTCGCACACAAAAACCTCTTGATATTCTTTTAATAGGTTGATTTGTTAGCTGTTTGTTTTTCAGTCCAATAGTTACCCATTCGTACCATTTTTAGTCGATTGTCATTTGATATGTCAAATTATTTTGTTTTGATTTCTGCATCCATCCATTTTGGCGGTTTCGCTTCATCGAGGTAGCATTCACCTTCTTCAATTTTTGTGAAGCTTTCAGGGAAATTGGGTTGTTCCTGGTCTTCTTTTTGTTCTGTGGCTATATTTAACACTGACTTCACATGGTTTTGCAATGCTAGGTGGTATTTTTTCCATTGGAAGCTTTGTCCTGGCCATTTTATATTTTCCATGTCAATCCTCCATGCAGTCGGGATTTCTTTGTTTTCCACCGACAAAAAATTGCAAGTTGACGTCGATCCTAAATCGACCAACATATTTTCTTTTTCCTTCTGTACAACCGCTGATGGAGTTTCTAGAAATATTTTTATTTGTTTCACTACATCTCTCAAGTGTTCCTCTTCTGAATTAAATTCAAAGTCTTGCACAAAATTTTCTTTAATTTTAGCCCGATTTGATGTATGGCCACAAGCTTCTTCAATCTTATACCATTTGTTTGGTATTTCATCTAATCTACTTGGAAACATATGGGGCCACACCCTTTCATCTTTAGATCCTATTTTTCTCCACTCGTTTTCAAACCGTTGAGTATGCTCTACTGGGTCATACTGAGTTCTAAAGGTGGGAATATCCATGCCTTTGGATAATTTCCTATCTTTGAATCGTTCGACAAAGTACATAGAAATATTCGTCCATGTTTGTAATATAGAGGAATGTGTTTCCCACCATCTTGCAACTTGGCCTGTGAAGGTTTGCACAAGGATTTGCATCCTCCCTTTCTCTCCGATGGATTTTGCTACTTCTTTGACATGAGTCGAAGGTGCATATCATTCATTGTATCGTAAGGGTTTGCTTATTTGACTGTTAGTCGATATAAGAGTGGGAGTTTGTCGTGTTTGTTTTTCATATACTTTTGGTATGGCCTGGATTGAGTAGCACATCCTACGATGTTTTTTTGGAATAATTTAAATAGACCAAAAATCTTTCACATGTGCTTTGTAATTATCATTTTGTCAATTATATAAGGCATAGTCGGAATTATGCCAGAACAACATGGGAGATTCTCTCAAAATTTCTCCTTCTGCAATCGTTTCTACATAATCTCTTTGATTTTTGTTTATCTGGTATAGGAACTAGGCTTCTTGATCTTCATCCCATGACTCCATCCATGGTTTTCCTTCCTTTGGATCCAAAGGAATGATTATTTTCCTCCCACTCCCTTTCAACTTAATTCTATCTCTTTCAAGGGAGATAGTTGCTTTCATTTCTCATCCCCATGGTTAACCGACAAGAGCTGCATATGCTGACATTCCTTCGATGAGGTCGATTACTTCGAAGTTGACCGAAGTCAGTATTACCATAATTTGAGTGTCTACATTTCTCAATATTCCAATCGGTTATATTAATCTTTGATCGACTAATTTAAGATAGTTCATTGTGGGTGCTAGGGTGGGTCGACCCATTCGTATCCATGTTTCTCTTGGAAAATATTTACTTGAGATCCAAAATAAACGACCATCTGATTGACCATCATGCCCTCAATCTCCAATTCGACTCGTGGATCATAATATTTATGTTTATAAGAGACGTGCCTTGCATCCTTGGTCGATCTCTGACTGTCTTTGTATTCGCGTAATATGTTGAGTAGGTCTAGTAGTCGACCTACTGAATGTTTTTATTTTAGGAGATGAAAAAATTCTTAGATGGTGTCTTCATTTCATCTTCCCAAGTTTTGTTGATCTTCTGTGGAATTATTGAAGAAATTAATATCTTCTCTCATTATTTTCTCTTCTTTGTCTAGATTTGGGAAGGTATTAGCTTTCCTTCTTTGGTGATCTTGTAGTGGAGTGTTAATATCTCTTCCTACACCCGACCTTGTAATGATATGTAAGTTTTTTGAGGTCATCGCCTCCTCATTGGATAATGCATGTAGTAGATTGACATTTTTTCTTGGCATGATTTTGTCAAGTACTATTGGGCAGTCTTCTAAAGAGTGATCTCCAATGCCTCATATATTTCAAAATTTCAAATCAATTCTATCTTTTATAGGGAAATATGGACTGATGTGATCATCTTTCCAGCAATTGAAATAGTATGGTCATCCACGACCTCGACCTTGACCATTGAATCTGCGGTGACCTCCTCAACCTCGACCACGACCATAGTAGTCATCTCTTCGACCATAATTGTTTGTTTGATCAGTGGTTTATGCGTGGTAGACGGTTCATACATTAGTCTGAGTTCAAGTGTTTAAATGGATTTTTGATGTTCGATGATGAAAATATTCATAGATATGACACCACTTTGTGTTTTTCATATTATGTGGACAATCGTGTACAGTGTGATCGGTCAGACATTCACATATGTTACAATATTTTTGAGATTTTATTCGGTGAACGTCTATTGTTGTTGTGCACTCAGTGAGGGGACAATTATTCTTTGTATGTCATTCCACAAGGCATGTAGCACACCATACTTCGCTCCGACGTATAGATAGATTTTTATTGTTTATTGTAAATGTTCTATTTTCTCCTCAAGTCTCTCTGTCATCCAAGAAGTCGACGGGACATGATCATCTGAATCGACTCGCTGTGCTTTCTGTAATGCATATTCACAACAAGTTATCTCGTATAAGCATAGCGGAGAACATATTCGTGGCAGTATCCTAACTACATACCACTGGACCAACAATCTCTGGTCAATTGTTGTCAAAATTTGGCTTAAGAGGTCTTCGAATATTTTATCATACTCTCTTACTGACTCACCTGGTATTTGCTTTATTTCTTTTAACTTTTGGGCCGCCAGATGTGTAACATGTTGAATTTAATTTTTTTTTAAGAAGCTATTATTTATTTCTTCTTTTGAGTGAGTTTTATTTTCCGTGAAGTTCATAAACCATGTTAAAGTGCGGAGCCGCAGAGAAGCTATGAATTGTGCCATTTTCTTGTCTTCATCTGTAATGTCAGCAACATCCTAGAATTTTTCGCATACGAACCAATGGTGTTTTGGGTCCTCCTCTCCTTCATAAATTGGGATGTGGTTAAATCCCATTATGAATTTCTTGTTAAGAATGCTCGATTTTATTGGTCTATGAGCTACCCCAACTTTCGACTGAGATGTCGAATCCCCTGTTAGTTTTTTGTTTGCCTCCTTTATTGGATGGTACTCGAGTGATCCAAATGGATCCAAAAAGAGCGAAAATTAAAAGTTCTTGGATGTGGATGAAACCAACACCATTTCTTAGTGCTCGTCGTGCTGATTCCGACGATATATTTGGTTTCGAAAATGGCCTCCGTATGCGAAAGATATCGCGATCTGAAGTTCAGGTTAGACAAGCAAAAAGTCAAAGTCAAGTCAACAGTTTGTATTGCTGATGTCAGTAGTACATTAGGATGGTAGGTGGTAGATGGCGTCAACATGATGTCATGATTATTGCAGTAGGACAGGTGTCAACATCAGGGCATGCCACATGGAAGTCATATTTGGCATTTTCATGGGTCAATTTGGACCAGTAAAAGGTTGACACGTGGTTGTATGGATGACATGTGGTAGGCTCAGATGAGGACACATGGCTGTACGATCATGACGTGGGACAGTGACAACATGACACGTGGTTGTATGAAAGACATGTGGCAATGAGATGGCATACTATGTTGACTGTGCAGGTGAGTTGGCAGGGTGACTGTGTTGGATGACTCAACAGTACGGGTCAATGGGGGCTCGGTGCGTGGCCCAATGATGTGGTGCCACGTGTCACCTCAGATAAGGCCAGTGAAGCCCAAGTAATTTTTTTTTTCACTTTCAACGGATCGAACACTCGACCTTCGGGCTTGGAAATGACCTAACATCCACGTGCTAGCCACCCATGCTACTTTCTTACTTGTTATAACATGTGGCGTATATTTGTTTTAAAGTTGATATGCGTCGAAGTTAAGGGATAATGTTCGGTTGACAGGGCTAGCCCATCAATCAAGGTGCATGACCATGAGCTAGTTCAAAGGGGGCACGGGTGGTTGTTCGGGCTTAGTACTCAACCATATGGCAACATCCCACATGAACATGAGCAAAGACCAGGGGATATAGTGCCAACACTCTGCCACATGGTGCCCATACAACCAGGAGCTTAGTTGAATAGGGGGAACATACCTATTTTGGGTGAAAAAGTGGGTTTTCCACTTTAGAATTAGATTTTTAATGATTTTATGATGATCTTAATGGATTTTTTCCCAATTTTGGAGGATTTGAGCTCAATTTGAGGCCAGATTTTGGGAGGAAGTTGGGATGTGACCCTCAAATAAAATACTGTATAAAAAAAGAATTATGTAGTTTTGAAACAAGTCACAAGTGACTCTTGAAGCAAGAGTGAGGAGAGGGAGTTTTCAGAAGAAATGCTTGTTGGCCTGTCCTCATTGTGTAAGTGGCTTGTTTGAGCCCATTTGAGAGGGGATCTTGGTGAGGCTTGTTTGATTTTGTTCAAGGAGGTCTTGAAAAAAAGATCAGAAGGAAGTTTGGCAACAAATTCAAGGAGAATTTGTGAAGGATAAATCCATCTTAGGCAGCGAAGCCATAAGAGTAGTTGAGTTTGTGAGGCTTATTCCGAGAGTTGTACACCACCTTTTTAAGTATCGTCTGTTGCATTGGGTTCCTGAGATAGAGTAGAGTACAACTGAGTCAGTCAAAGAATTGAGTGATGTAATTTCAAAGCATATTTTTGAGCATTGAGGAATAATAAAGAAGCCTCCCACACTACAACTAAAGGCCCAGAGACGTAGGCAGATTTGTTGAATTTTGTTATCAATTTCTAGTGTTCAATTTGTTTATGGTTTGCCTCTTTATGTTTTATGCAAGTTCTCTTCATTCTTTAAGTTTTTTTACCGCTCATATAATTCACATGCATTGTTAGAAAAGATCTTGTTAAAATTGAAGTCAATGTGTAAATTACTAAGCATCGATTTCAGATCAAGTGGTATCAGAGCAGGCTGACTATATTGCAGGAATTGTGAATAAGCATGGGGAAAATATTGAAGAGAGATAGAATCCAGGAAATGGAGGAGATCAATCAATAGATTCAGTGAGGAAATGTCGAGTTGAGAATATTGGTACAAATCCTTGAAGAAGACAGGGAAAGGCTACGAACATTGGTGTTAACAACAAAAGAAAGACCAGTTGGAAGAAGTCCTTCAGTTAGGAGTCCGAGTCCTATCAAGGATGATGAAATTCATCCATTCCATGGGAAATCAGATGAGGAGGATTCATATACTCCCTCTACTCCAATTGAGGAGCAGTCAGTAGGAGAGGCCATGGGAATATTTTCCTCGCCAACAAAAATTACTCAGTATACTCCAGCTTCTCCTGTAGCTAATCAAGAATTGGAGTCAAGTGATCACAAAATTTCCACTTTTTAAAAGCATACCAAAGGAGTTGGTATGAAGATTTTATCCAATTTTGGCTACATGAAAGGACAAGGTCTTGGAAAGCATGGCCAGGGAAGAGCTAAGCCTATCGAGGTGTGAGAACGACCACTCCATGAAGGATTGGGATACACAGAAGAGTCTACTGATGACAACAATCCAATGGTTTGTTGTACACATTGTCAGAAGTTCAGACACAATGTTGACCATTGTTGGGATTGGTATCAAGAACTGAAACTGGCATAGATTTGAACTCGTAAAGGAAATCAAGAAGCTCAAGCAAGTAGTGACGGGAACAGTGAGTCGCAAAAGAATGGTAAAATGGTCGAAAGGTATAAATATCCTTCACCTACCTTTAATGATGAACATGCTAGGGTCATGGAACTTGTAAAAAGAATAATTCCATGTACATTTTGTGGCAGTCGTAACCATTGTGTTGTAGTATGTTGGAAGAAAAAGGTATATAGAAAGAAACTCATGGTGACAAGGAGTACACCAAGATAGGATGGTGCAACACTACATGTCAAGAAGAATCTACATGTGAATCTAGCACAACCAAGACAAGAGTCGGGAAAATCCAATGGGGATTTAGCTCAGTCCAGGAAAGGCTTCATTAAATATGTCCCAGCACAAAATTATTGCTCACATTGTCAAAGGAATGGACATTGTGAAGATAGTTTTTGGAAGCTGCATCTAGAGTTGAGATGCTCCAAAAATCCTGAAGTGCTAAAGAAAAAGAAGGATGTTGTAGAAGAGCAGAAGAACGACCAGAAAACTCCATCGATAAGAGATGGGTCATCTGCTTGGAATTGGGAAGATTTTATGCCACATATGTAAATATTTCATCGAGTCAATGTCTAGTCTACTTGATGTAATAAAAGTGATTTGATCTATGAAATCACTTACTGAGTCTAGTTAATGTTTTGTTGAGTCTAGACTATTTACTGTTTATTTTAGTCGTTTGATGTAATAACATTTTGGAGGACCAAAAGGTCTCAGTGGGGAGGTGTGATCCAAATGGATCCAAAAAGGCCAAAAATTTGAAGCTCTCGGGTTTGGATGAAACCAACACCATTGTGTACTACTCATCGCGCTGATTCCAACGGTATATTTGGTTTCGAAAATGGCCTCTGTATGCGAAAGATATCGCGATCTGAAGTTCAGGTTAAACATGCAAAAAGTCAAAGTCAAGTCAACAGTCTGTACCACTGACGTCAGCAGTACATGAACATGACAGGTGGAAGATGACTTCAACAAGACACTGACAACATCAGGGTGTGCCACGTGGCAGTTAGATTTGGCATTTTCAGGGGTCGATTGGGACCAGTAAAAAGTTGACATGTGGATGTACGGATGACACATGGTAGGCTCAGATGAGGACACATGTCTGTACAGATGTGATGTGGGTGAGTGACAACATGACACGTGGCTTTAAAAAAGACACATTGTATTGACATGGCATACAGTGCTGACTGTGCAGGTGAGTTGGCAGGGTGACCGTGTTGGATGAATCAACAGTATGGGCCAATGGGGACTTGGCACGTGGACCAATCTTGTGGTGCCATGTGTCACCCCAGATAAGGCCAATGAAGGCCAATTCAAAAAAAAATTCACTTTTGGTGGATTGAACCCCCGACCTCAGGGCTTGGAAACAACCTAACATCCATGCACTAGCCACCCGAGCTACTTTGTTACTTGTTATAACATGTGGCATATATTTGTTTTAAAGTTGATATGCACTAGAGTTAAGGGATAGCGCCCAGTCGGTGGGGCTAGCCCAATGACCAAGGCACATGACCAGGAGCCAGTTCAAAGGGGGCGTGGGTAGTTGTTAGAGCAGTACTTGGCCATATGGAAACATCCCACATGACCAGGAGCGAAGACTAGGGGATATAGTGCCAATGCTCGACCACATGGCTCCCATATGACCATGATCTTGGTTGAATAGGGGGGCACACCTAATTTGAGTGCAAAAGTGGGTTTTCCACTTTAGAATTGGATTTTTAATGATTTTTATGCTGATTTTAATGGATTTTTGCCCAATTTTGGAGGATTTGAGCCCAGTTTGAGGCCATATTTTGGGAGGAAGTTGGGATGTGACCCCCAACTAAATTACTATATAAACAAAGCATTATGTAGTTTTGAAACAAGTCACAAGTGAATCTTGAAACAAGAGTGAGGAGAGGGAGTTTTCAGAAGAAAGGCTCGTTGGCCTGTCCTCATTATGTACATGGCTTGTTTGAGCCCATTTGAGAGGGGATCTCAGTGAGGCTTGTTTGAATCTATTCGAGGAGGTCTTGAACAACATATTAGAAGGTAGTTTGGAAACAAATCCAAGGAGAATTTGTGAAGTCTAAAGCAATCTTAGGCAACAAAGCTAGAAGAGTAGCTAAGCTTGTGAGGCTTCTTCAAAGAGTTCTACTCTTCCTTTTTCAGTGTCATTTGTTGCATTGGGTTCCTGAGACAGAGAAGAGTACAATTGATTCAGTTAGAGAACTGAGTGATGTAATTTTGAAGCAGATTTTTGAGCATTGAGCAATAATAAAGAAGCCTCCCACACTGCAACTAAAGGCCCGAAGACGTAGGCTGATTTGCTGAACTCTGTATCAATTTTAGGTGTTCAGTCTGTTTAAGGTTTGCCTCTTTTTTTTTTCTGCAAGTTCTCTTCATTATTTAAGTTTTTTTACCACTCATATAATTCACATGCATTGTCAGAAACGATCTTATTAAAATCGAAGTCAAGGTGTAAATTACTAAGAACTGATTTCAGATCATCGAGAAACAATTGTTTCTTCTTAAATATAGAGAATGCCTCCTCAATTTGAGAGATTTGATCTTTATATTCGTCTAACCTTCGTTCCAAAGGGTTTGTCACTTCATGAATATAATTAATTTCTTATTTTGAAATTAGATTTGGAAGGGGGGTCGAGTCAACGAGATCCTTAATTTGGATAAGCATATTGTTAACTTCATTTTTTTATGGCCTGACAATGTGTGTGTCTCATAGGTTTCTATGATCATCCATTATGTACCATAATATTGCAGATTGGTCATCTATCTGAAGTCTCTATTGGAAAAATTCCCTTATCCGTGGGTTGGTTTCCGGTGTAGGAGAAGTATGTATAGCTGATCTAGATTCTTAGTAGTCCATGCTTTCTGGTTCGTCGTCCGGTTGATGGATGTTCAACTATGCGTCACTACTTCTGTCGGGGGTCGTCGAGGCTGTTGTTATTTCCAGCTCTGGTCAATCTATTTCTGACTCAGGCTTCTCACGCACTCTATCAGGATGACCCTTGCAGATCATTTTTCTATTCAACTTTTGGCTGTACCACTGGTTACAAAGTTCTTCTCTTTTATGTTGTCTTTTATCCCAGTCTAGTTTCTGGATATATGTGGATTTCTTATGTGCATGCTTCTCTCTCGATGAAATTTAGGTTTGGAAAACACTACTTCATGTATGCTTTATTTATGGCATCTCACAATTTTGATCGACCCCCCATTGCCAAACCAACTTACTCTAGGTTGGTAACGTTAGTCATGTTTATTTCTTCAAGAAATAGTCCTAGGATTCTCTTTTATCATTTCACTTTGCGTCAATAAATACTTCCCATTGTTCGTCTCTTTCTTGGAAATTACTTTTTGGTAACGATGTGCCTATTTTGGGTCAGTATTCGACGATGTCATTGACTCCCTTGTCAAGGAGGAATTTATGAAGGAGTGTTAGAACTGTGCAAAAAAATCCTTCATGCAATCTAGTGTAAAATTTTTCTTTTATTTTATTCAGAGACATTCGATCTTCAATGGCTTGTTCTGAAATATAGTCTTCAATAATTATTTCGATCCAGTCGTGAAGATTTGTTATTCCTCCATTCGATAACTTTAGGCCTAAATTATCATCGATTTTCAGATTACACATTACCCGATCTGTTAATGTGTTGCAACAAGGATTCTGGGATAGCTTCAAGGAATCTTTCGTGTGTCTCTGAAAAGAATCGCGACTGCGCTTCTACTAGTGAGGTTGTTCCTTCTTGTGTAATTTTTGATGTAGTTCTCAATTTCACACTCCCACTATTCACATATGTCTTGTAGAGTTAGCATTTATGTAAATTTCTACATGCCCAAGTCTAGTACTACTGGAAATGGAACCAATGTTGTAATCTAGGGAAAATCAGGGAGATTTACCATTAGATCCTTACATAGACATCATAGAAGATACATACACACACATAGGCATAGATAGAGACATACAAAAGTCATGAGATCCTAAAGAACAATACTTTATTATATGATATAGAAATACATCACAATTGTATATAACCTCTCACATGAAGCTACTTGAGCTTTCATGTGCTTGTCTATTTATACTCCTTTTAGGTAGTTGTAACTACTTAACTACCTGGGTCGATCGATATAACAAATAATTTGACCGACTTCTACTTCTGACATCAACGGTAGACCGACTAATTCTTAGTCGACCGTCGGGTCTAGTTGATAGAGTCGACTAGCCCCTACAACAAACCCCTCTATTATCCTCCTTTGGGAGATAATGATGGAGGGGGGGAAAGTAATTTAGGAACTCTCAAAATTTATGATTGGGTGGGAGTTTAGTTACATTGTTGATATAATTTGGAGATCTAGTGGGAATATAACTGCATGGAAGAAGTCTTCATATACCCTATCTAACTTCTGGGCCTTTCCTATGGTCTTAGAGGTAACCTTATTATTAATGGATACGGGGAAATAAATGTTGGTCCTAAATGTTTATGGTCCCTACTATGATAGAATGGAGTATTGGGATAAATTATTCAACATGGAATGTGTTTAGAGTGTCCTTGTTGATCTAAAAATGAAGAAGACTTGTATCTTTTAAAATATTTGTAAGTGTTAATTATGTGTGCTTGGGAAAAAGGATCAATTTGAAAACACATAAACTAAAGATTTTTCACACTTAAGATTCACATAATAACCAACAAATAACAACCATAAATAAACACATAACACAACAAATGATAAAGGAGTTCACCCCTCTCTTGGGCTACATATCTTGGTCCATCTTCCAATGGATCTTTTTAATTATTTTCTCAAAGTGCTAAAAACAATGCTTTACAATGCTCAAAATGACAAATAGATGGCTCCAATGGCTCTAGAACATCCAAAAATCACTAGCTAGGCTCTTTATGCACCTAGTTTGGCCAAAAAATGAAGAAGTTATCTTCTTGGAAATTTAAGCTTGCTATTTGTGGTTATCCAATTCACACATGTGTGTCACTAACCCGACTCCTGCAGCGTTACTGGACCAAAAAACCAACACACCACGCATCTCACAATCCATGTAAAATTGTCGAACTAAGCGTGATTAGCACCCCCTTGGGAAGAGGTGTTGGTCGCATGCTACCCAAGTGTCCAGGCCCTAGGTGCCATACCTGACACCCTGTGGCTAAACTGTTGCACACATCCCCGTATGTGTGTTTGTGGTGACACTTGGCTAGGAACGTGGAAACATGATCGTTGGTGTGTTAAATGCCGCGCCATTGGTTATATGCGGAGGTTGTATGGTGTAAGAGTTGGGGGGCTATGTGCTGGAGAGTTCCTGCGCCAACTATTAATGAGTGGTCGTATGTGGTGTAGTATGAACTGGGGGTTGGGGCTTAGCCCCGAACCTTTTCTCCACTGTAACACCCTGGGTTTCGAACCCCCATTTTAAATAATGTATTGTTACAATAATGAGAGGACAGAGTGCCCAAACAATTATTAAAGGGCTAGTGTGCCCAAGAAATGTAATGTTTTGATCATTATTAATAATAAACACATCGCTGGCTGCTAGACGGACACAAACTAGAGTTATAGGGGGCTATGGTTCCACAAGAGAGGGGGCTTGAGGGGATAAATGTTTATTCCTATTTTAATTAACATTTTTGTCTAAGGGAGGGGATCGATTACGTGAGCTTCTTGGGGAAGGCCAGGAGGTTCTTGATTCCCCACAAAAATACTTAAACCCATCCCTGGTTTGATTTGGGGGTTGGTTATTGGCTCGTTCACTCCTTCAATTCTTCATTCATTCCATTCTTTCCCTCCCACATGGGTTCACTCACTTACTCATTTCATTGATCCATCCTCACCTATGTTTTTGGCTTGGAAAAGGGAAATGAATTGTCGAAGACTAGCCACGATACTATTGGCTGTAGGGGTCGTTGGTGTGGTCTAGCAATGACTTGAGGCATGCATGTCTTAGATGCATTGGCCTGTATCCTATTTTGTTCACAGGTGTGAATCCTGAGAGTTCCAGCATTGAGATTATGGACCAGCTGTGCTGGAACCCTAAAAGGAGAAAGACTGCTTGAGGGACTGCGTGGCAGAGAAGGGTGGAGGTCCATTCTCTTGGGTGGTGCAGGCTGGGTAGAAGAGAGTTGGGTACTTGGATTGCTATGAGTACTCGGTAACCTGTGAGAGCTTGAGTGATGATTGGTTTGGGAAGCCAAGTAACACTCTGGAACCGTCCTTGTGGATCCATAGCCCTGGCTCGGGGGTGGAACTGCTGTTGAGATTTGGAGCAGAAGTGTCTATGGTTGGGTGGAACACCCTTGGTCTGCAACTAGTTTGTGTCATCTTTTATAAAGCTAAGTTCTCTCTGTTGTGATATTATTATTTGTACATGAATGTATTTCACTGTGTGTTTTTATTTATCGTTTAACTGAATCTTATATTATGCATGCTTGTTGGATATTACTGTGCATGTTGTTAAACCTTTTATTTTATGCGTCCTTATTATGAAAAGAAGGTATCGGTAAGAGAAAGAAGTCCAAGGGTGGGCTTGAAGGTAGCGTACCTCGACCTGTGGTTGGCTGGGGATGTTACAGATTGTTATTAGAGATTATGGTTGAAACATTGGGCCGGTATGGGCCGGGTCTATTGGTCAGAGTCTCATGGTTGAGATTGAACTCTGACCATGAAGTTGAAAATCTTAGGAAGAATGGCATTGCAAAATCTATGCAAGAGTTAGAATGTCAAAGATCCCTTGTAAGGGGTTCGAAGGATCGTGACCATCCCCTTCGAATTTAGGAGCAATCACCACTGTGGGATCATGAGAGATTCAGGATCATTGGATCAGAGGGTAGGTGAACAAGGGTCACCCAATGAAAAGAAGAAAGGGTTAAGTCACAACCATCGGATCTCATTAGAGAGAGATATCAACGACTAGGAGGCATTGCGGGGAACCAAGTTGCAAGGGAGATAATTCCTCAAGGTGTTCCCGTAATCCAAACCATGGTTTCACCAAGGAGTTACGTGTCAGTGTTAGAAGAATTGCGGGGCAAAAGGTGGGTTAATCCAAACCACTGATGTATGCCACCATAAATTGAAAGGAATTAAGTGATGTGACATGTTAGTGATCGAACATCAAAACTCTGAATAGCCTAAGTATATGGGGACTGCCGATTTGTAGGAGGACACATGTCAATCCATCATGTGCTCTAGATAAAATGCTCTGGGAAAAATTGAGCGAGGAGAAGTTGAGAGTTGAGATTTTCGAAGTCCGAAGGCCCAAAGAAATCATAGCCGTCGATTGGCGGGTGACATGCGTTGGTAGACTGCGAGCTTCAGATAAACGAATTTCGAAAAAAAGTCGAGGGTTGAGATTTACCTAAAGTTTCGAAGTAATGGAGGACCATCGATATCCAATCAACAAGAACCGTTGATCCGCGCAACGATAGCTTCCGAAGTCCTGAAGTCCGGGGTTAATACAGACTCTCCGATAAGGGAGACACATGGCGACAGATTGGGCAGTTCGGGAATTTAGAGTTCGGGATAATTGGAAGTGTGCTAGTGTGGAAACTCCCGAAGCTCGAAGAGCCGAAGTGGTGGGGCACAATGACGTCACCTAGAGGTGATGTGGACCCCGAAATTTTTGAGGTGATGTGGCTTGCAGACGTCATCTAGGATGACATGGGAACATGGGATGTGTGCCATGTGTCAGTAAGTTTTGATCATGTGGATGCTTGAAATGTCAGTTAGAACGTGACACGTGTCACCCACCTGATTGGGCCATGTGTCCACTTCCAGTATTTCGCCATGTGGCGACAGGTCATGCAATTCAGATACTGGGCACTCCACGAAGGAGAATATAATGTGCATTGAAGGATCGTTGACTTTGGGTGAAAGAACCCTGGGAAAATGTGTAGGCGGAAAATTTGAAACTTTAGAAGCCCAAAGAGCTGAAGAGTTTCACAACCGTTGATCTACGGGAGGAAATGCGTCGACATATCTTGAACTTTGGGTGGAAGCGTCTCAGGAGGAAGCTAGTGGGAAAATTTGAGACTCCCAAAGGGACGAAGTCTCGAAGTGGACTAGAGCCGTTGATTTGAGGTGGACGTGTGGTGCTTGATCCAGAGCTTCGGGTACAGAGTAATCTAGGAGAAAATTGGGGTGGAAAGCACCAAAATCCTGAAGTGCGGAGTCCCGAAGTGGATTTCGATCATTGATCATGAATGAGGATGAGGACCATTGATCTAGTCCTGGCTGAGGGTTCCGAAGTTGCAAAGCGCCAGGAGGGTAAGCCCTGGGTCACAGCCCAAGGTCATAGGCAAGGAAGGAGCTAGCGCCTATTGGTGTGAGATGGGGATAGGGCACTAAATAAGAAGGACCCACGGATAGCTGTTGATCTGAGAACAAAACATCGATGGTGGGGAACCATTACGGGGAGAGGAGGAAAAATTAGCGGATGTGCTAGTTCGCAATCCACTATTTTCCAATGCCGTTGATCTCGTTAGGATAAGGGATCGACGACCGCTATTTAAAGGAGGTGCGGGCGAGAAATTTTCAGATTGCAGGGACAAAGAGCCTGATAAAGAGCAGGCACGTTGTCAGCCTGCAATTACTGTTGACTGTTGATATCAACCTTGGATCGATTTTCAACCACACGATCTCCGTAGAGTAATTTCTAACACAGAAAGCACCAAGAGGAAATGGGACCGCGGTTTCAAGATGTGGTCACTTGGGGAAGTGGTTTGAAGGGAGCGTCTGCGCATAATTAAATTTTGTATCAGTGAAGGGATACCATGGAAGTGTTATATGGTGCATATTGCTATATACATGTTCTTCATGAATTAAGAATAAAAGGTCCTGTAACATTGCTAATGATTTTTCTTATCGTATGCTTAATTCTAACAAAATGGTCACTTGCACATTTTGCAGAATTAAGGGGTTTAAAAACATCATCTCAGGATGCGTATTGAGGAAATGGAAGAAGGTGAGGGATCCTCCAATCATGATAAGGAGGCCGAAGGCCATAATACCAGATTTGGTAATGCAGAGACAGAGTCCAATAGACGCAAGGGAAAAGGAGAGCATGAAATGTTAATAGAAACTGTAAGAAGATTGAAGATAGAAGTGCAGAGCTACAAAGAAGACAACGAGAGACTGATGAGAGAGAAAAGTCAAATAAATGCTCGAGTGTTGCAGATCTTAAATCAGTTGCAGAGGCAAACGAAGAAGGGATCAAACTCAAGACAAGAGGAAGAAGGCAGGTTTCATGAAAGAAGAGATGATCGTGGAAGAGATGATTATTCTAGAAGTGCTAGTCGAGCTCATAGACACCACTCACCTCCTTACTCGACAAGAAATTTTTGTGCATCTAAATATTCCTTAAGCAGTCTAGAGGTGTCTCCTGTTAGACACCAAAGAATGAAACACGAGGTAGACAGTTTGCAAGGAGAGTTGAGGAATCTCAAGCCACCTTCCTTTGATGGTGAAAGAGAAAGGGAAGATGATGCCGAGGCATGGTTTCTTGGACTCCGGATATATTTTCAGTTGCATAACTAACTATTCATCAAACCTGGAAGCCAGGATTTCCACCTACCATTTACACGGGAAAGCTACAATGTGGTGGGACCAACTGAAGAAAGTGGAACATATTAATGAAAGTAGGATCAGTTGGAAACAATTTAAGAAGTACTTCCAGAAGGAGTACCTCTTAGAGAATTTCTATGACAAGAAAATGTAGGAGTTATTTGAACTTGGGTTAGGAAGCATGACTATGGTAGAGTAAGAGAAGAAGTTCTTGGGATTGTTAAAGTATGTCAGGTTCATTGGTGACGAGAAAGTGAAAATACAAAGATTTCTAAGTGGACTGCCAACCTTTTATAAGGAAAAGATCAAGTATGATGAGCCCAAGACCTTGACTGAAGCCATCAGGAAGGATAAATACATGTATGAGAAAGGCCAGGGAAGAGAATATCTACAGAAATCTTGGAAGGACAAGAAGAATGAGAAGTTTGATCAGAGGAGGAATGTATTCAAACCTCCCTTCAATAGGAATGAGCCTAATATAAATCGTCAAGATCATTATGCTAAAGGGGAATCCAAGAAAGAAGATTCCTTTAGAAAAAGGGGAAGACCACCAATCCAATGCTGGGGATGCAAGGAAGATCACCTGTACAAGGATTTCCCACATAGAAAAGATAGAGTGAAGACTGTGCACAACATCCAAGAGGCTACAATAGTCAAAGATATGAGAAGAATCTATGCAGCTTTAGATGATCAACAAGCATAGTACCAGTCCAATATGATCGAGGTGGAAGGTAAGATCATAAATCAGCCTGTTGCTATTTTAATTGATTCAAGAGCAAGTCACTGTTACATTGATCCTAAAATAGTGGATAGATTACATTTGGAGAAAAGTAAGCTTGGAAAATCAAGTTTGGTTCAGTTAGCCACTGGAACCAAAAGGAGAATCCATGATATGTTCAGAAGTTGTTCCATAAGTCTTAATGGCGTGAATACTAGTATTGATATAAATATCACACCATTGGGGTCTTATGATATTCTTATTGGAATGGATTGGTTGGACAAGCATCATGCTATCCTAGATTGTTATAGAAAGACATTTACCTATCGTGATGAAGATGGAAATCAGAACACTGTGAAAGGATCTCCAAGACCCATCTCTATAAATGAGATTTCAGCCTTACAACTGAAAGGGTGTTTTAGAAAAGGATGTCAAATGTATGCAGCTCATGTGGAAGAGACAATTGATACAAAGGGGCCAAGCCTTGAATATTTCTCGGTACTACAGGAATTTGAGGATGTATTCCAACAAATACCAAGGTTGCCACCAAGAAGGGAGATAGATTTATTAATCGATTTAGTGCCCGGTGTCAAAAACACCTTACAGAATGAGCACACCAGAGTTAAAATAATTACAAATGTAGTTGGAGGAATTGTTGAAGAAAGGGTACATATGTCCAAGTGTTTCACCTTGGGGAGCACTAGTACTTTTTGTCAAAAAGAAGGATGGAACCTTGAGGCTATGTATTGACTTTCGACAACTGAACAAGTGCACCATAAAGAACAAGTATCCTCTACCCAAAATTGATGATCTCTTTGATCATCTAAGGGGAGAAAATATATTTTCAAAGATTGACTTGAGATCAGGATACCATCAGGTAAGAATCAAGGAAGAAGACATTCCTAAGACAACTTTTAGAACCAGGTATGGGCATTATGAATTTGTAGTGGTGCCATTTGGACTGACCAATGCACCAACTGTCTTTATGTACTTAATGAATGGCATATTCAGAAATTATTTGGATAGGTTTGTCATAGTATTCTTGGATGAGATACTTATATATTCTAAGTCTAAATAGGAGCATGAAACTCACTTAAGACTGGTATTGCAAGTGTTGAGAGAACATCAGTTGTATGCCAAGTTGAGTAACTGTTATTTTTATCAAAAGCAGATCCATTACTTGGGACACATTATTTCAGAGCGGGGCATAACAGTAAATCCAAAAAATATTGAAGCCATTAGAGGATGGCCAACACCCATAAATGTGGTAGAAGTCAGATATTTTATGGGATCAGATGGTTACTACAAAAGGTTCATAGTAGGGTTCTCTAATATTGTTCATCCCATCACTTCTTTGCAAAAGAATGGAACTAAATTTGAATGGACGCCTAAGTGTGAAAATAATTTTAATCTATTGAAGGAATTACTTACTAGTGCACCTGTGTTAAAGATTGCTGACCCAAATGAAAGTTTTGTGGTATGTACAGACACATGTAAGGAAGGAATTGGGGGAGTCCTCATGCAAAATAGACATGTCATTGGTTATGAGTCCAGAAATCTTAAGGAACATGAGAGGAACTATGCCACACATGACTTGGAACTTACTACCATTGTCCACGCCTTGAGGATGTGGAGGCATTATCTCACGGGGAAGAAATTCGAATTAAGGACATACCACATTGGCCTAAAGTATCTTTTTGAACAACCAACCTTGAATGCCAGAAAAACAAGATGGATGGAATTTTTTAAGTGAATATGACTTCGATATCAAGCATATCAAGGGAAAGGAGAATAAATTTGCCGATGCACTTAGTAGAAGAGTGCATCTCATGCATGCTATTGTTGTCAGTATGTATCAGTCAGACTTAAAGAGCAGAATTTTAGATGGTCTTGTTACAGATAAACATTACCTATAGGTAAAGGAAATCCTACAACAAAAAATAAAGGAGTATGAGATAAAGGAAGATGGATTACTCATGCATAAGAATCGAATATATGTTCCTAGTTATGGAGAACTGAGGAATTTGGTATTGAAGGAAATGCATGATGTTCCTTATGTTGGGCACCCTACTTACCAGAAAACAATTATAGCCGTAAGAAGACAATTCTTTTGGTCGAGAATGAAGAAGGGTGTTTCTGATTACATCACTCGATGTATGGAATGTCAGAAGGTGAAGGCCGAGCATAGGCACCCAACGGATTTGATGCAACCATTGCCAATCCCAGAGAATAAGTGGGAGGTGATAACCATGGATTTCATAACTAAATTACCCAGGAAAACAAGGCAACACGATTCAATCATGGTGGTGGTTGACAAGTTAACAAAGGCTGCTCATTTTGTTCATGTAAAAACAACACATACAACGACTAATATTGCATAAATTTTCATGAAGGAAATTGCTAGGTTGCATGGGATACCTAGGACAATTGTCCCGGACAGAGATACAAAGTTTACCTCCAATTTCTGGAGGGAATTGTTACAAATCTAAACTTTAGCATGACATACCATCCACAATCAGATGGGAAAACAGAGAGGGTCAATCGAGTAATTGAAGATATGTTGAGAATGTATGTGATGGATAAGCCATATAAGTGGGAAGATTACTTACACTTGGTTGATTTTTCATATAATAATGGGTATCAAGCTTCATTGAGAATGAGCCCATTTGAAGCCTTGTATGGTAGGAAATGTGATACTCCAGTGAGTTGGGACAACCCAGTAGATAGAGTGGTACTTGGGCCGAAGTTGCTCAAGGATATGGAAGACCGGATGGTTGAGATCAAGCAGAATTTGAAGGCAGCTCAGGACATACAGAAAGTTTATGCAGATAAGAACAGGACAACTAGATAATTTAAAATAGGGGAGCATGTACTTTTGAAAGTGAATCCCAAGAAAATCTCTTTGGAATTGGGTAGTTATACAAAACTGGCAGCCAAATTCTGTGGTCCATTTGAAATATTGGATAGAATAGGGCCAGTTGCATACATGCTTACATTGCCTGCTTCCATGAATGTGCATAATGTATTTCGTGTCTCTTTACTAAAGAAATGTTTACATGATCCTAACCATGTTATTGATTGGCATCTGATTCAGGTAGAGATAGAGGGGGAATTTTAGGTTCAGCCAATGCGGGTATTGGACAGAAAGGTCAAAATGCTTCAGAATCAAGTTATAGAGCTGGTAAAAGTTCAGTGGACTTGCTACAGTCCTGAAGATGCTACCTAGGAGCATGAAGATTCCATGCGGGTAGAGTACCCAAAACTTTTTGAATAAATTTTTAGATTTTG